>VZRQ01006157.1:527137-586286 GCA_013397975.1 Machaerirhynchus nigripectus | reverse complement strand
TCTCCGCAGGTGCCGGGCGGATCGAGCTGTGCGCGGGCCTCGTGGAAGGAGGGACCACCCCGAGCATGGGTGAGCTGTGCCCGCCCCTGGGCCGCCTTCCCTGTCGGTCTCTCTTCGCTCCCCTCTGTCCCGCTCGGCTCCCTCCCCGTGCCCAGTCCTGTCCTGCCCTCCCCGGCGCCGGAGCTGCCGGGGCCGGTGCTGAGCAGCCCCATTCCCGCCCGCAGGGCTGCTGCAGGTGGTGAAGCAGTGCGTGCGGGTCCCGGTGTTCGTCATGATCCGGCCCCGCGGCGGGGATTTCCTGTACTCGGACCGGGAGGTGGAGGTGATGAAAGCCGACATCCGGCTGGCCAAGCTGCACGGGGCTGACGGGCTGGTGTTCGGGGCCCTCACCGAGGACGGGCGCATCGACACGGAGCTCTGCACGGCGCTGCTGGGTGAGGCTGTCTCCAGGCTGAGCTCTGCGCTGTGGCAGCGTTGCAGTGCTGCTCCGGCTGATGCCGTAGAACTGTACAGAGGGTTTTGGTCTGCACATCCTTTCTGCGGTCTTGCCATATATTTCCACCTTTTTCGGTTTCATTTGCTGCGATACCTGTGAGACATTAAGTAGTTAAGAAACTTTGCAGACCAAGGGCCAGAGCCCCAAGCCGTTCACACAGAGTTTAAGGCCACCTGGGACATAATAGCAAGGTGTAAGAAGGCTTTGATGAGCTGTTTTGGGGGCGTTCAACTGTTGAATTCTCTCCCTTCCTCATTTTCTTTGCCCTTTATTCTTTTCCTTATGTCCTTCCTACAGGTGTCTAGGATATGTATCTCCTGGACTTTGGCCCTGAGTGTAGCTGGCAATTCATCTTCATTTTTCTCTCTTAACACACACAGGGAGAAAAGATTAAGAGAGAAAGGTGTGAACACATAAAAAACTACTGAAGCTGCAGTGGGAGATTGTTAGTCCAGACCACAAACATGCGGAAGCAAATTCTCTTTCTTTCTGTATATTTTTTGGGAGCTACAGCCAAAGCTAAAGACGGCTGAGCCCTTCCCTGGTGGTGTGGTGTTGAGGCTCTCATATGAAGGTGAATGGGCTGCAAGGAGTGCAGCAAAAGAAAAGGGTCTTGTCAGGCCTTAGCTCCACTAGGCCAGTGTGTCTTCTGCTGTTTCCAGGACAGGGAGCAGGTGGATATCTGTTTGTAGAAATAAATAAGCTTTGCTCAGTAAATAGAGCACCTCTAGTGAAGTTTGCTGTGGTCGGAGAGCAGAAATTTTAGGTAGTGAAAGAAATCACAAAAATCAGCTCTCCTGCTTTCAAAGAGCAATGGTCCTGTCCTTTCCCCAGGTACATGATATAACCTTCCTGCAGAGAAAGTCACCTGTGGTGGGATTGAGGGTTCTGCATGTTCCAGATGAGATGGGGGATTTTGGTGTTACCCATACAAACAAAGGTTTGTTGCTTTTCAAAGGGCAGAAAAACTGTTCCCCATGAAAGAGCCTGAATAAACAGCAGCCACTGCATTGTTCTCAGCAAGAATAGGAACTCTTCTGAGCTCCCCAGGAATGGCTTGAGAAGTCTTTGCCCTCTTCCATGTCGTGTGCATTTCTGGTTCTAGCACAAGGGACTCTGTACCAGCCCTGACTGACCACGTCTTCTCTTTGCAGCTGTGTGCCGTCCCCTGCCAGTCACATTTCACCGCGGTGAGTTGCCAGGGACAGTAGCTCTGGGCAGGGGCCCTGTGTCCCACTGCTGGGGGAAGGTGGGCCGGGGAGGGAGCTGAGCTTGATGTTCTTTGGTCGTTTTTGGAGGGAGAAAGCTCTGCAGGCTGTGCTATTCCCCACAAGGGAAAAGGTTCAGCGGGCTCAGGTCTGGGGGCTGTCTTGTTGCCCTGTGAGAGAGGAGGTGTCTGAGAAGTGGAGTATGGTGGCCCTGGCACTGCTGCAAGGGGAGTGTTACAGTCAGGAGCTGTGAATCCAGGGTGTGAGCAGGACCCTTGCTATCACTGCCTTTGGGCTCCTCGGGGGAGCTGGCTGAGGGACGGGGCTTGAGCACAATGAACTGAGCGATTTCTGAGCTGTTGTTCTGGTTCCTCAGCCTTTGACATGGTGCATGACCCTCTGGTGGCACTGGAGACCCTGATTTCCCTTGGCTTTGAGCGGGTGTTGACGAGTGGCTGTGACAGCTCAGCACTGGAAGGATTGTCCTTGATTAAGAGGCTTGCAGAACAGGTGAGTGTTTGCTGTGCTCCCCTGAGTTACTGTGGCTGCTCCCTGGGCGCTGCCTGCAGGCAGCTGCTTTATGGGATCCCTCATTTCTAGAAAGGGACTTCTGTCAAGGAGTGCTTGCCTTCCCTCTCTTGCTTGGCTTTAATGTTTCCCCAAGTCCAAGTGGGCTGGGCCCCGAAGTCTCCCACAGCAAAGAGTGGTTGGGTTGTTCGTGCTTGCAGACTAGGGGAGGGTGGTGGGAGTTGGTTCCAACAGCTGGTGTGATGAGCCCACGCAAACAGCAGAGTGAGGTCCCTGCTGGGTGTCTCACAGTTCCTTTTAGGAAAGTGCGGCAGGTGTACCTGAGAGGTAGCCAGGTGGGATGGAGAGGTAGTAGCAAATGGTCATAGGTTGTCTTAGATGTAACTGCAAGTTCTTTTCCACTTTTCCTTGTAAAATGTGAACGGTGCAGAAAAGATGAGTGAGAGAGCACAAATTGTAGACCATGGTGACATCCATGAGCTTATGGAAAGTGCTGCATGTGAGGTTTCTTTGCTGCCTCACAAATGCACGTGTGGATGTAGTGCTCAGTAATATCACTAACATGTTATTCTTCTTTCAGGCAAAGGGCAGAATTGTGGTGGTGCCAGGTAATGTTTTTTGTCACCTGTACCAGGTCCTGCAATCCCTATCCCTTCCTTCCTAGCCTCTTGCCCTGGGATCCACTCTCTGATGTGGCTTTCTGAGCCAGCTGCCCAGGAGGAGCAGCTCCTGTCCTGGTGTGAGTAAAGGCCACGCAGCCTGTTGGGGAGGGCAGAGCCCAGCAGCTATTGCTCCCTGCAGGATTTGGGGACAGCTCTAGATCTGTAGGAGAACATGAGCCAAGGCTTCTCCCATCTCTTTTCGTGTGCGTGGGTCTCTGTTGTCCCAAGGGCTGTTTGTTCCCTTTAGTGTGTCTGGCTCCGGTCCCTTAGTGGTGAGGTCCTGGGGTGATGTCAGGTCAGGAATAATGTCACCTACTCGGTGTGTGACATTGGGCTTGTTC
The DNA here is from genome assembly GCA_013397975.1 of Machaerirhynchus nigripectus. NCBI lineage: Eukaryota > Metazoa > Chordata > Aves > Passeriformes > Dicruridae > Machaerirhynchus > Machaerirhynchus nigripectus. The sequence continues at coordinate 583,051 of VZRQ01006157.1, read as the reverse complement.
CCACCAGGAGGTGGCATCACGGAGCGCAACCTGCAGAGGATTCTGGAAGGCTCCACTGCCTCTGAGTTTCACTGCTCTGCTCGCTCAGCCCGGGACTCAGGGATGAAGTTCAGGTAACTGATTATTTACTTTTTAGCAGAGCTCTACGAGGGAAAGGCTACGTGAATGTGAACGTGAGTTTGTAGAACTGGCATAAATTTCAAACAGCTTCCTGAGTGCTGGTTATGCTCTTATGGTTGGGATGTTGGTGCCTGACACTGTATTCTGCAGTGTGTGAATCCAGCAGTGCTGCTCATGTGGATGTGAGTTCCATGCAGATCCTTGGGGCATTTTGCTTGCTACTGCTGCCCTAGGGGTTGTGAGGGCCCTTGGGAAGGCAAGTGCTGGTGTAGCTGCTTTAGATTTTTAACATAAGCATATAGGATTTGGGAAGCCAGTGGGATGTGCTTCTGAGAAATGAGTGAGGAATGGGTTCTAATTGTCCATAGGTCTGCAGTCCTTTGGGTTATTGTTCTTTCTGTTACTGTCCTGTCTTTGGTTGGGGTGGCACCGTCTTTGGCCAATGCTGAGACTAGGGGAAATATGAGGGTGTTTTTCTTGGAGGGTCTTACTCATCTGTATCACCACTAATTGCTGGTTTTCCTGACAGAAATCCGAATGTTGCCATGGGAGCGTCCTTCTCTGCCCCCGAGTACTCCATAAAGGTGGCAGATGTGGCCAAAGTGAGGACCCTGAATGCGATTGCCAAGAACATTCTGTAGTGGACGGCACCGTGCTGGGACAAGAACGCTGAGACTCTGGGGTCTGCCCTGGCACACGGACAGATGGGTACTGCTTCCGTCCTCAGGCTGCAGAGGATGTGCACTAGGTGATGAAGCCTGACACCTCTTCCCTTGGCTTCCCCTGAAGTCCCTGGCCTGGAAACTTATGTTGGCCATTTTAAATAAAAGGACTCATTCCCAGATGTTGCAGCGACAGCTGCGTGGCAGCATTTGGGAGGAAGGGAGGTGAGCAAGTAGGGGGACTGAATTGTGTAGCACTGCATGTGATTGTCAAATAAACACTGCAGCTGCCCCCCTCTTGCTGTGCTTTTCTGAAGTTTATTTATATTTTCAGGTAAGACCATGACCCACGTTGCATAGCCTGAATTAATCAGGACCCTGCTGTGCCAGAGAATACAATCACATCCAGAATGCCAGGGTGGGAAACATAGCCACAGCTGGGAAACAAGGCCTGCTGTGGTCAGCCAGTAGGATAGGTGTGGATTAGCAATGCAGCAGCTGTAAGTGGTGAGAAGCACCTGACTGAGGAGGTGAGGAAGCTGTGAGACATCCTGGGCTGTGGGCCCTCGGTGCTCGAGGTGGAGTTGGTGTATGATGAGATTTCTTGGGAGGAGAACGTGCTTTTCCTAAGGGAGTTTCCAGGCCCTTGTCCCAACATAAAGCATAAACTGCTCATTCTCCAGATAGTGCTTGGGGAATGAGCCTGTTGGGTCATTGCTGCCTAGTCAGGATTGAAGGCTCAGACTCAATTCAGTTACTCTGTAAAATACCCAATAAAATTTGAATGGTGTCAGAGTGGTCCATTAGAAGAGTAGATACCCAGAAGGTAAAGCACCTTTATCCTTGCTGCCTGCTCTTCTGTAAAAGATGACAAAGCTGAAGAGAATCCCTCTGACAGCAGAGATAGTGCATCTCAGGAAGCAAAAGCAGGGTACAGATTTCTCTTCCTGTCTTGGCAATAGCGTACAACCTGTGAGGATGTATGGAAAAAATGTGATACTTGACAAGGTGGCAGGACCAGTGTCACCTTAAATAGAATCACGTCATTGAAAACCTGTCATCAAGACTACATATTTTCAGCTTAAAGGCTACATCCACCTTTTCACATGGATCCATCAGAGGTACTGGTGCCTTCCAAAACACCTTGGGATCTTAAGTTCTTAATGGAGGAGCTGGGAAGGGAATGACTGCACAGTGCTGGTGTCAGAGCCTGCTTCAATACTGGCAGTTGTGCGGGCGGTAGGAAGGATCAGAATTTGGAAAGAGTGATTAAATTTGTGGTTATGGTCAATATAGTTTGGAATACCTGTTTTAAGAGTTCATGGCTTATGTTGTGAGATTTCATGAGTCATGGTCATGATTATGATTCAATTAAGATGAATATTCTGCTGACCCAGCCCCCTCAGGTTTTTGAACTCACATGGCGTTACAGCATGACAAGGCAGAGAAAGAGAGGAGCAGTGAGGGCTGGAGGAATTTGTAGATTGCCCAGCAGAGACCTCTGGACCAGACCCTGTGTGAGACAGGCATGAATCAGTGCCTGGTTTTGAAAAGTTACAGCATGCTGGACAACATGGATAAGGACAGGGGAGCACAGGGAACCTGATATTGCTGGCCGCAGAGGTGCTACTGCTTTGATTATCTTGGTCCCAGTGAACATTTTCTGGGTATTTTAGTGGAGGAAGATTTATGGAAGGAGCTGAAGGATGGTAAGGCTTTGTGAGTTTTTAGGAGTAACATGTCCCAGCTGTGAGGGTAGAGAAAGTGGGGGTGTGCTTGCCTTGAACATTGAAGAGAGCAGAATCCTGTGCTGAGGGCAACACTTCAACTCTGAGAGACCAAAAGACAGGGTGAGGATGAGCTGTGACTACTAAAAACTGAGACAAGCAATGGGACGGGGCATTACACAGGAAGGTGTCATAAGCAAGTGGCCCCCTTGCAGGAGTGCTCTAAGTGCTTTTGAGCGAGGCTAGAGGACATCTGTACCTGTGTCAGAAAGAAGAATCACATCAGCAGTACAGATGGACAAGGGTGGAGTGACTGCTCCATTCACTTACTCCTTACTCATTGCATCAGTTTGCAGATCTCACGGGCACTGTATTGGTTCTGGCCTGGAGGACCTAGCACAAGGGGTAGTTTTATTTACAAAAACATGTGGATTTAATCAGACAAACCGCTAATAATTTACCACTGAGTTGGACATTGAGCCTTTCTCTGATATTGGTGGTTCCTGAGCAATTACTCATTGTGTCACCCTTGACTTCTGAGTTATCTACTAACTCGGTGCACAATGAGACAACATAATCGTTGCAGTCATCCTACTGTCCCCTTTTATCTACTGTTCCTCAAGAGCACACATGATAAAGCAAATCCAGTTCCAGCCTTAGCACTGTCCCCACGTGTCCCTGTCACGCCTAGACCTTTCTAAGCAACAAGGGTTCAGTGGCGATCAGGAATTCCTGTCCTCAGGAATGCTCCTCTTTCTATCTCAGATGTTGGGGGTTACCCTAAAATGAAGATTCAAAGTCTTGTTGGAGTTTTGTCGTCAACCAACTGCCATAACACACAGGCAATGTGGAAATGTGGGAAAGAAAGAAGCAAAAGGAGGAGTTTGGAAAATCTTCAGAGTCTGCAGGCTGGAAATTAGTAAAAGCAACCCAGATCCTGAGGACTCAGAAAGACCAGTGCAGCATGTGGTCAGCTCAGCTGCCAGACACTGCAAATTCCCAGGCCTGGGGCACTTCTGGTGTCAGGGACCCCCTTGCCACCTTGCCAGGTGGCACCACCCACTGTGGGACCAGCAGTTACTGGACTTTTTGTTGGCATTCAGCAGGCTTGCTCTCCCTGGAGAGGTCTGTTGCACCAAAGTAATGTCTTTAGCAGGTCCAGATGAGTTTGTGTCTGTTGGTGTGCACTGATCAAGGTTTCTGAGTGATGGCTGTGGTGTCCTGCAGTGACTCTGTGACTTCCCTGTATCGCCCCTTTGATCTCTTTCTTGGGTCTTCCTCTCCTCCCTTCTGAGCCTGTGCAGCTTCCCAAGCCCCTTTGGTCACTGCTTTGGTTGGTGGAGTTGTGCAATAGCACAGAGTTAATAAATAACTGTGTGTCATCAGGGATTTTGTCCCAAGACCGCTTGAGGGTGTGGGGGGACTTTCATCCCAAGCATCTGCCCAGGTCTCTCAGCCGGGCAGAGTAGGGGGAAGGAGCTGCCGTTTCTTCTCCCCTGAGCTATGTCAGCAGCCCTGGAGAAGTTCTGCGGCTCCGTCTTCTGGGTGAGTATATCATGCCCATTGCCTGTTCTCAGGGTAGGTCACCCAGTGGAGGGGAAGAGCAGTGGATTCCAAGGCTCACAGCTTGTCCTGCCAGTGGTTAGCAGAGGTTCTGGTGTTTATCCAGGACTGCCGTGGCACCGAGTGCTGTACACTGCCTGCACAGTGTTCACCAGACAGTGAGGCACTGTCGCCTCCCTGAGTGAGCTCTGTCCTGTTTTAGCCCACCTGGGAACACAGGACACCCTGTAATGACTTCCTGGGGAATGATTTGGCTTCAGCTGCTTCTGCTGGCTTGGCTCCAGCAAGGGATGGCCATTCCATGTTCAGGCAGAGAGATGGGGAGAGGGATATCACTCTGACCTTGGCTGAGCGGTGAAATGCTCAGCCACGAGGGTGGGTGTTGAAGGGGGAATGTGATGGGGTGGAGCTGGGTGGGCAGGACCTATTGGAGTGTTGGCTCCTGTCCTGTGTGCCAAGTGAGAGTCAAACCATCCCAAGTGACTCGGTGTTCTGTCCTTGCTGCCCCCAGAATGATTCCTACCTTGCTCGTCCGGATGCCGACCTGCCTGTGTGCTTCCAGCAGACTGTGCTGGTCTGGGTCCCCCTTGGCTTCTTCTGGGTTTTGGCCCCATGGCAGCTCCTGCCCATGTGCAAATCCAGAGCCAAGAAATCCTCTGTGACCAAAATCTACATCATCAAACAGGTAGAGTGGAGCTGAGGGGGCACAGATGACAGGCTGGAGCAGCCTGCGGTGTCGGTAGTGTGAGTGGGAAGACTCTGTGCTACAGTCAGGTGTGGGATGGAGAGATACGAAATGTAGGGGGAAGGAGCAATGGGATGGGGGACCATCTGGGACAGAAGTGTAAAGGGAAGTCCAGCATGAGGCATGTCTGGGACAAAGGGGATAACAGGGCTGGGATGCAGTGGGAGGGAGGGCAGAGTGCGTATTGGGGTGTCTCACCTAGTGGGCTGTTATCTTCCAAACTTAAAATGATGGCAGTGCTCCTGTGGAACTGTTGCAGCTTCATAGGATTGAAAGCTCTCCCAGGCCAAGTCGGGGTTGAAAAGGGTGTATGGGTGTATTTTATGCCAAAATCTGTTGTCTCCCAGTGGTTCCCAGTGTCCACAATGGGCGTGCCCCCTCTCCCCGCAGGTGCTGGCTGCTCTACTGGTGCTGGCGGCAGTGGCAGAGTTGGCCCTGGCGTTTGTAGAGGACGCCGAGCAGGACGCTGTGCCAGCTGTCCAGTACACGAACCCCAGCCTGTACATCGCCACCTGGGTAAGGGCTGAGCCTGAGTGTGGTGTGTGTCACCAGGGACAGGGTGAGACTGCAGCGCCAAGCAGCACAAGAGTCCCCTAGCTCAGAGATCAGTGGGAAGCTGTGTCCACGAGGGAAGAGTAGCCTGGAAATTGGGTAGGACTAGCCCCAAACACGTGTGGGTGGTGTGTGAGTGCGATATGTTGAGAGCAGGTGCCTGGTTGTACAGTGCTCCCTGCTGTTATCCTTAAAACTGGGGTGATTCTATGCCTGCAAGTGTAGCTGAGCTCTCTGGCAGAGGCTTTACTGGGAGCAGTGTGGGTATCACAGGAGTGATTTTGCAGTGTGAACATCAGACCATGACTCGCTGCTCTGATGTCTCACAGCTTCCTGTACATTTCTGCTCAGTTTTGTGCGGAGAGCCAGGAAGTACCATAGGATGCCCAGGCAGAAGGGAAAGCTGAGGACCTAGGGGCTACTAGCTTGATGGAATATGTGCATGGAAGTTACAGACAACTTGTGTGAGACATGGTATATTCTAACAGTCTTAACAAATGCTCACGAGCTATACTTGAAAGCAAAAATAACACCCTCATTTGCTATCCTTCTTATTTTGTCATGTCGTTTAGTTTCACATGCAGAGTCCATGTGAGATGATATGGCAAGGGGACTGTCCAGAGAGGCTGCACTGCTAGGTTCAGTTCCAGGTCTGGAGGCAATGTGTGGGATACAGGGTATGACCCCTCACAGCTGGATATGTCTGAGAATCTGGACTGAGAACAGCTAAAAAGAGTGATAGTGCCCTGCTGTAATGTTAGGGTAAATTCAAACCTGATCTTATGTCTTCCTGAAATAAACCTTTGCCCTATGCAATTAATTCTGAAACTTATAAAGGGTTGTTGGTGTGATCAGGCACTCAGGGTATTCAAGGCAGTGAATCCCAGCAGATCATGTGTGCTGGCATCCCAGGATACATACTCCAAAGACACTTTTAGAGCCAGACCTAGTCCTGCAGCTCTACCTGAACCTCTGACTGATTTTCTTTTCCCCAGATCATGGTCCTGCTGATCCATGATGCACGACGCTTCTGCTTGTGCAGAGATTCGGGGGTGCTCTTCTGCTTCTGGACACTGTCCCTTCTCTGTGGGATACTGCCATTCCAGTCGCTCGTCCGGAAAGCCCTGCAGGTTGGATTTGGCAGGAAGCTCTGTGCTTCCCCCTCATCTTGTTCTGTTCCCAAAGAAAGTTTCTTCATACTCTTCTCTTGACAAGCTCTCTGTGGTATCACTGAGGTCCCAGCTGCCCTGGGAACCTTGGGGAACCAGAAAAGACCTGAGAAGGAATTGCTGTTTGAATTTATCCTGTCTCTTTGGGGAAGTATAAGCTTTCCAGGACTAATTTCTCCCCTTAAACACTTATGGGAGGAGGTCAGGGAGAAGCAGGGTGAGGTGGCAAAGGGAACCTGGTCCAGGACTCAGAGCGAGTTTTGCACTGCTCTGTTGGGCTCAGCCAGGGGATAGATCTTGTCTCTGAGTACCAGGGGCCTTGAGACAACCCCCAGCAATAACCTGGGCTTTCCATTCCTGCAGGAACCAATCTCTGACCTGCCACGGTTTATCCTTTTCTTCATCTCCTACGGGCTCCAGCTGCTGCTCTTCTTTGTCTCAGGCTTCTCAGATGTTGCCCCAGAAACAAAGGAAATCGGGAAGAAGGTGTGAGGACTATGTGGGAGTGGGTTTGGGGCACCATATCCTGAGCATTTTATGGGGCAGGGCAGGCTCCATGCAGGCTCCAGGCTCCTTGGGAAGACCTGGGGACTTCAGCACAGGGCCCAGCAAGAGCTGGAGCGTGCAGCAGGGGGCATCTGCATGTGTGACCAGGGGGGGCTGCTGCTGGCTGTGAGATGAGTTTTCTGGGGCTGGAGCTGACATGGTTTGAAACGTATGAGGCTTCTTAATGGCTAAATGGGGGTGCTAAATCAGCTTTTGTCAACACCATTCCCCAGCATCAACAATCTCGCAGTACCCCCTTTGCTTTGTACCGTAGAACCCAGAGGTGACAGCCTCCTTCCTGAGCTCCATCACTTTTGAATGGTACAGCAGGTGAGCAGGGCTCTGAGGGAGGTTGGGCTGGCAAAATGCAGGGGTGCTTCAGAGCAATCTGCAGCACAGGCTGCTTGGAGTTAGCTGGGAGAGGCACCACACTGGGTGCAGCCTGAGCCCAGGGCCAGGATGGGTGTGAAGGCTCTGCATTTGCACCAAGGAGTCTCCAACAAGCATCATGGCATTTCTCTGTCCCACAGCCTGGTTTTCAAGGGCTATCGCAAGCCTTTGGAGATAGAGGATGTCTGGGAATTAAAAGATAAAGACAAGACAAAGGCTCTTTACACTGCTTTTGAGAAGAACATGAAGACTGGGATGCGGAAGGCCCAAGCAGAACTGGAGAAACGGAAACGCAAGAAGAGACGCCGGGAAGGTGACCCAGACCATGGGAACAACATGAGCAAGGCCCAGAGCCAAGACATCCTAGTGCTGGTAAATCCATTCCTACTTCTGGCCTTGTACGAGACTGAGAGATCCAGGTCCAGCCTTGGGGAGTAGGGTCACCTGACTTCCCTGCAGCCCTCTTTGCTGGGTTTTCCCTTCTTTGATCCTGCAGAGCCATGGGCAAGGATAGAGGAAGCCATGACAGGGTCTTCCTGTTGTGTCCTTGGCAGATCCCCATATTTTGAGAGATCGAGAAAGTCCATCCTTCTGCCTTACATAAAGACAGGAACCACCCTCAAGTCTGCAGTACAAGCAGTTCCCTTATGTCTATCTACCTCAGATACTTCCCAGCAATGAGGTCAGAGTGAACACCATTCTGTGACCACCCCTGGCCTCAGATTCTTCACGATTTTTGCCTGATTTTTGGCCTGAGAGGTTCAGGCTGGTTTGGGTTTTAATAACTGTCCTTGGTACAAAAGAGAAGGTGTTAGTCCTGGGTGTGTATGACATAAGCAGAGATCAGTGAAAGGGAATGTGACAGGAGCTAAAGCTAAGGCTTCATTTAGGATACCTGATCTGGGGTCTGTGAGGTGCTGCCCTGGAACCATCCTTCCAGATGCAGGATGCCTGCACAACCAGCTCTCTCACTTCTATGTGGGCTTCCCTCTAGGAGGAGAAGCAGCCAAAGAAGAAGAAGAAGAAGAAGAAGAAGGGAGACAACGAGGACTCTGGCCCTGCCAAGGATTACGCCAGGGGCTGGTTGATAAAAACCCTGGCCAAGACCTTCCAGCAGAATCTCTTGCGAGCGGTGGCATTCAAGGTGGTGCACGATGCACTTGTGTTTGTCAGTCCCCAGCTGCTGAAGTGAGTTCTTTTTGTCCCTGTGCTGACTTTGCACTCAGCCCCACCATCTCCCAGTGTGTGCACTGTATCCAGCCCCACCATCTCCATATGTGTGCCTCTCCCAGCCACAGGCCCTGGGAACATTTTGTGCCCTCACCAAAAGTGGGAGAATGTGTTGGGATACACTTTAATGAAGAGCTGATCTGAGCTGGCTGCCAGCTCTTATGTGTAATATCTTGCTCCCTGCATTCTCTGTTACGGAGTCCTGCTCCCTCCCCAGAGACTGTCCTGGCTCTTCTTTGGGGCCCTCCATGAGTCAGTGCAGCTCAGCCCAGCAGGGCTTCCCTGGTTTGTTTTGCAGAGCAGCACAGTCTCAGTGGATGATCTTACATCAGTGACCCACTGCCATGCCTCTGGCAGAACAGGGTTCCCAGCTTGCTAACCATTGCCACCTCTCTGGGGCAGGGTTTTGGTCACCACTCTTGTGAGGATGCTCTCCCTGCATTCATTTGGAGCATCCTGCTTGGGTCTGTCTCAGTAGGGTGTTTTTTCCCTCCAGGCTGCTGATTGCCTTTGTGTCGGACGAGGATTCCTTTGCCTGGCAAGGATATTTATATGCCATCCTGCTCTTCCTGACGGCCCTGATCCAGTCCCTCTGCCTGCAGCAGCACTTCAGCTTGTGCTTCCAGCTAGGCATAAATGTGCGTGCCAGCCTCATCGCTGCCATCTACAAGAAGGTCTGTATGGTTCTGTCATCACCCCTGCTGGCTTTCTCCAAGCTGGGCTGTGGAAAAATCATCCATTGCCTGCCCCATCAACCTGGGGTGACTGGGGTGTGTGCAGTTTACTCCTCAGAAGGCACAGGGAGAGCTTGGGGGACACCCATCCTGCACTGGGGACACTGTGAGCCCTAGTTCTGCTTGGAACCTGGGTGCTGCAGCCATGTGTTTGACAGCTACCAGGGGCCAAGGGAGGTCTGTCTTCAGAGCAGTGCAACACCTAGGGCAGGTGCCACTAGGATTCCTGCACAGGGATGCATTTCCTTGCACCCAGCATGCAGTGGCTCCAGGTCTGCAGGCAGTGAAAGCACCTGTGGCCAATACAGAGGCACCAGGAGCAAACCCAGAAGGGGGTTCAGCCTGCTCTGCTAATTCCATGCTCTGAGCCACGCTGCTGGCAGCAGGGCTGCCCCCTGTCTGCCTTGTGGTGACTATGCTTTCTCTTTCCAGGCACTCACCATGTCCGGAGCCACCCGCAAGGAGTCCACGGTGGGAGAGACTGTGAATCTGATGTCAGCTGATGCCCAGAGGTTCATGGACATGGCCAACTTCATTCACCAGCTGTGGTCATCCCCCCTGCAAATTATCCTGTCCATTGTCTTCCTCTGGGGAGAGCTGGGCCCCTCTGTCTTGGCAGGCATTGCAACCATGGTGCTGCTCATCCCCATAAATGCGTTCCTGGTTGCCAAGGCCAAAACCATTCAGGTCAGTGGTGGGTGCAATATCCTCCCTGGTCCACCATGTCCAACCCCACTGTTGCTCCCTTCCCTCATTTTCCACACCCCCTACCCTTTGCTGTTACGCTGTGGATCTTTCTCAGCCTAGGAAGTTGATCTCACTTGGGCTGGGCATGTCTCTAGCCTGAGCCAGAGGTGATCAGCTGCCATGAGCAGGAGACAGGTGAGATCTGCTCTACCATCAAAGCTGAACTTGAACCAGACTGGGCACAGCCTTGAGAACTAAAAATGAGATATTGCCAACCATAAGATGAAGCTTTAGCTTCTACCTGACAGCAGGGTGGTGTTTTTCCCCAGCTTGTCCAGAGCCACAGGGAGCCAAGGCTCACCTTCACTGGATGACTTCTCCAGGCTGTGGAGCCCATCCTTCCCTTCCCTGTGGCAGCCCAGATGTATTTCCAAGGGTGAGCTGCTGTCTGGTTTAGGTGATGTCTGGCTCTTCTGTTTGTAGGAGAGGAACATGAAGAACAAGGACGAACGCATGAAAATAATGACTGAAGTCCTCAATGGAATCAAGGTGAGCAGTGAAGTGGAGACTCCCTGGGCAGCTACTGCACCCCTCTTCTTGGTGCATTGTACCTGGAGGCAGCACACCTGCATAACCCTACAGCACCAGTGTTAGTCTAGCTTGGGGACCCCTCGCTGAGACCCTTGTCTGGGTCTCAGCAATTCCCTTGGCTTCCTCATCTATTGAAAAGCTGACCGGGGAGGAGCTCTGGTTAGATGGACTAAGACTTGGGAGCCAAGAGAGGGTTTTCTGAGTGTTTCCTGGATGGCTGTGGTAGTGGCATGGTGGCAGAGGGGCTGGCAGCAACCTGTAAGCTGAGGCTGAGGGAGTGGGATTGCAGTGGGGAAATGCTGTAAGCTGTGGGCAGGACAGGAGAGGGGAGATGCAGTGGCCAAGCAGGCTTCTGAGCAAGCCAGGAGCTGGTGATGGAGGTGCTGGCCACCAGTGAGCTGAGTGTGGAAGTGGGCATTCCTGTGAGGCCAGCATCTGCTCACCCTGCTCATCCTACAGATCCTGAAGCTTTTTGCCTGGGAGCCCTCCTTTGAGAAGCGAGTTAGTGATATCCGTGCACGTGAGCTCAAGAACTTGGTGAACTTCAGTTACCTGCAGTCAGTCTCTGTCTTCGTGTTCACGTGTGCCCCCTTTGTGGTGAGTGACAACAGCCCTGGGGAGGCGTGTGCCTTCCTCTGAGCTGGGGCTGGCCTGTGTCCAAGGGGATGGGAAATGTTTGGAACCTCAGCTGGAGTGCTCCTGGCTGGTGGATGCCTGGGGTGCAGATTATGGTTCTGGCTGCTGGCAGGAGAGCTGTGGTGGAAAGGGGTCTCATTGGGGTGGTGAAATGGGGCTTGAAGGAGAAGGGAAGCAGGAGGGTAAGAGATGCCCAGCAGGAAGGCACTGCTGAGGCCTTGGGGCAGTGTGAGGGTCTGGGCTGCACACAACCACACTGATGGTGGCTTTCCCTGATACCCGTCCTAGGTCTCCTTGGCAAGCTTTGCCGTCTATGTGCTCGTGGATGAGAACAACGTCTTGGATGCACAGAAGGCCTTTACTGCCATCTCCCTTTTCAATGTGCTGCGCTTCCCCATGGCCATGCTGCCCATGGTCCTCTCCTCCCTGGTGCAGGTCAGGCCTCACATAGGGCGGGGGGTGTGGGGGGATCCTATGACCTCTGTCCAAACCAGCATGTGGGGCTCAGGTGTGTGATGGATCCCCAGGGGTCAGTGCACAGGACTCTGCTGGCAGTGGGGTGGGACAGGGTTTGGGGCTCAGAGGTTGGGTAGGGACTCTGTGATGTGGTGCTCTGCTTATGGAACTCCTGCCAGCCCACCCAGCTGTGCCCCATGCCCACATGCCATCCTCATACTCTTTCTACCATGGCAGACCAATGTGTCAACTGCGAGGCTGGAGCGCTACCTGAGTGGAGAAGACCTGGACACCTCAGCTATCCACCACGACCCCATTGCAGGCAGGTGAACCTCCAGATTACTCCCTGTGGGTCCCAAGCTGGCCCAGCCCTGGGCTTTCCCCTCTCTGAGGGCCATCTCTCTCTGACAGGCAGTGCTGTGCGTTTCTCAGAGGCCACCTTTGCCTGGGAGCAGGACGGTGACGCTGCCATAAGAGAGTGAGTCACAGCAGGGGCAGAGGGCTGGGGAGGGGGAGGCTGTGTTAGTCCGGGAGAGCAATCACCTCTCACAGTGCTGCTAGACATGAGTGTCCCAGAGACACTGCTCTGTGCTGGTCCCACACAGGAACTGACAGGCGACCTGGCAGTGCTGCTTCCTCAGCCCTCATGTCTTTGCAGTGTCACCCTGGACATCACACCTGGGAGCCTGGTGGCTGTGGTGGGGGCTGTGGGCTCAGGCAAATCTTCATTGGTGTCAGCCATGCTCGGGGAGATGGAGAATATCAAGGGACACATCAATATCCAGGTGAGAGGAGCCAACCAGTGCAGGGGGCTTTGGGGCTGCTTGGGAGGGGAAGCAGAACTGTCCCAGAGTGGTGGCTCAGGGCAAGGACAGACTGCAGGAGGAGTCAGTGCTCAGGCTGATCTCTGACAGGTAGCTCTTCTTGTGTCTCCTTCCAGGGCTCCCTGGCCTATGTCCCCCAGCAGGCCTGGATCCAGAATGCCACACTGAAAGACAACATCCTTTTCGGGTCGGAACTGGATGAAGCCAGGTATCAGCAGGTCCTCAAGGCCTGCGCCCTCCTTCCAGACCTGGAGTTGCTGCCTGCAGGTGACCAGACAGAGATTGGAGAGAAGGTACCAGCCCTGGGCACTTTGGGTTTCCGAGAGCACCTGCAGCAGAGGTCAGAGCTGTTGCCCTGTGCCAGCCCCATGTTCAGGGAGGTCCTTCCCTTCCAGGGAATCAACCTGAGCGGGGGCCAGAAGCAGCGGGTCAGCCTGGCCCGGGCGGTGTACAGCAACGCAGACATCTACATCCTGGATGATCCGCTATCTGCCGTGGATGCCCACGTGGGCAAGTACCTCTTCGAGCATGTGCTGGGGCCAAGAGGGCTGCTGCAAAAGAAGGTGAGCACCCATCCCCTCCAACCCACCACCCAGTCAAGCAGGAGTGGCACTGGCGTGGTGTTAACAATCCAAGGAAGTCTGAGGTTGCTTGCTTTGGGACAGAAAGGAATCCTGTGGCTTTCACGTGGGGCTGTAGCAGGCAGGAGAGGCCTCATGAGTCCCCAGAGGGGTACCCTGTGTCCTCACAGCCAGGCACTGCCAAGCAGAGAAGTCCCCAAGTTGGAGATGGAGAACCTGCAGACCCATGGCTGGGGATGAGGGGTGCTCTGATGATCAGTACCCTGCAACCTCTTTGTTGCAGACACGGATCTTGGTGACGCACAGTATCAGTTTCCTGCCCCAGGTCAATAACATCGTGGTGCTGGCAGCAGGAGCAGTGTCTGAGCATGGCTCCTACAGCACCCTGCTTGCAAACAAGGGGGCCTTTGCCCAGTTCCTGAACTTGTATGGCAACCAGGAGGAGGATGTGTCAGAGGAAAATACCACAGGTACTGGGAACACAGTGGGGCTGCGGCAGTTAGAGGGGCTGTGCATGTATAGTGGGGATGTGAAGATCTGATCTGTCAGCCTGACCTAGCCCGATCCAGCCCAGGCACCAATGGTGGCTGCTGTGAATCCTTCTCAGCTTCTGGCAATCAGCAGCACAAGGACTTCCTAAGATCTGCATTCAGGCATTACGTTGAACCTCCAGCACAGGACCTGTTTAAATTTTTTACTCCCTTTTTAGTTCATTTATTATGTGTCCCAAAAACTTACGTGGCAACAGGCTCCATATTTTTGTGATGTTGGGGTCAGAAAGATCTTTTGGTTTGTTGCAAACATCCCACTGGATAACATTTCATCTTTTATCATGTTCCCCAGTGCTATGGGGAGGAGTGGAGTCAGGTCAGGTGGATGCTCACCCTGTCAGGGCTCAGCCCAGCTGTGCAGCTGCAGCCTGGCTGTTCCCAGGTCTTCTCAGGGCCCATCTCCAGCTGCCCAAAGAGATGCTTCTGAGCTGGAGTGATACGACCTACCAGATCTTGCACCTCCTAAACTAGCACAAATCTTTGCCTGAGGTCTGGCCAGTGGTGCTGGGGTAAGTGAGCAGCAGGGATTGTCTTCATGCAGGCCTTTAGCCCTCTGTCCCCTGTGAATTCTCCCTCCAGCACAATGTATTTCTTCCTCCTCCTGCTGTGCTGGTCTTGCAGCAAGGTTGTAGAAGGTGTGATATGTGGTGGTAGGACACAGCCTAGGCCGAGGGTGTGGCGTGGAGCTGAGTACAGCAGAGGTGTGGTGTATGGGATCTGCTCTGTCCTCAGTGCCTGACCCTACCTTCCCTCATCCCTGTGCTTGTAGCTGTTGCTTTAGCTGGGGATGAAGAGGAGGGTGATGAAGATGTCGATCCTTGCATGGAGGAGGCCTCTGGCGATGTGGTGACTATGACCCTGAAGCGAGAGGCCAGCATCCATCAGAGAACATTGAGTCGCAGGTGGGACATGACCTGAGCTCTCAGCTCTTTTCCCTGCTACATGCACTGCTCCCTCGGAGACAGGGACCTGGGGGCTTCCTGGGGAGTTCTTGCTGGGAGCCTCCCTGCCTGCTCCTACCACAAGCTGCTCTGGGTCAGGAGCACCTGATTTTGCCTTTACTCACACTAGTGTGCCAGAGCCTTACTCTGCGGTCTTCCCTGAAACTCCTGCTTCTGGCTAGTTCTGCTTTTGGGAATGAGGCTATAATTTTATGGTACTACATGCCTAGTGCTTCCACAAGGCTCACTCGAAGCTGCCCCAGTTAGGACATTATTTTCCAGAGGACTCCACCACTGGAGACCCAGTGCAGCATAGGGATGGACCCCCAGGAGATCAGGACTGATCCAGCACCCTGTGACTAATGGTACTCATCACCTCCCTGCAGCCTTAGTAAAAAGAGCACCAGTTCCCTGAAGAAGGCCCAGGAGGAGCCCCCAAAGAAGCTGAAGGGACAGCAACTGATCGAGAAAGAAGCTGTGGAAACTGGCAGGGTGAGGAGGATGGTGGGAGAAAGCCCCGTGCTGCCCTGGCTAAGTGCTGCCAGACCCTGACTGTGGCTCAGAGAAGCTGGTGTGGGCTGGCTGTGGCCGCACCACAGCCAAGAGACACGAAGGAGGCAGAGCTGCCTGGGACTGGTGGGCGGGGTGATGGAGTCCCACGGCTGTGCTGGGTGTCACTGCCTATGGTCTGATGGGCTCAATCGTCCACAGGTGAAGTTCTCCATGTACCTGCGGTACCTGCGTGCTGTTGGCTTGTGCTTTTCGTTCTGGATTGTCATGGGCTACGTTGGACAATACGTTGCCTACGTGGGGACCAACCTGTGGCTCAGTGCCTGGACTGACGATGCGCAGCACTACCTGAACCAGACCTACCCCACGCAGCAGCGGGACCTGCGGATCGGTGTCTTTGGGGCACTGGGGGTGTCCCAAGGTGAGGGTGGCAGGACAGCGGTTCCCACTCACCTCATCTGTGTGGTCCAGGTGGGACACGACTTGCAAGGCCTGTGGCCAGCAGTGCAGCAAGGAGCAAGGGACACAGCACTGTGCTCATTTGCCCACTGCCTTCCTTCCAGCTCCTGGCTGAATTGTGGACACAAGCCAGTCTGAAAGCAGCATAAATTGCCCCAAGTCTGTGTTGCCCCCTTAGCTTTAAGATAATTTTCCTTAATCAGATTGGACATAGTGCTAGGGCCCAAGGCTTTCCAATAGGGTTAGTGTTCCTCCTCAGTGCTGGGACGCAGTTGCTGTGGCCTCCCAAGCAGGTGGGATGCAGGATTATCCCAGTGGCTCGCTGCAGAGCTGCTGGCTTGGTGCTGCTTGGTGTGTCTGTCAAGTCAAAGGGTGCCTGGGGCCAGTGTCACACACGAGCTGGTGACAGCCCCGTGCTCTCCTTGCAGCTCTCTTCCTGCTCTTTGCAACCATGCTGTCTGCCCAGGGCGCCATGCGAGCCTCCCGCACCATGCACGAGCAGCTGCTCAGCAACATCCTGCGCGTGCCCATGAGCTTCTTCGACACCACCCCGACCGGCCGCATCGTCAACAGGTTTGCCAAGGTAAGAGAACACCCCCAGCACAGAGAAGGTGTTTGTTCCAGCAGGTCTGGAGAGCACTGGGTAGTGGCATAACCCTGCTCCTGTTGAGCACTGCACAGCTGAGCCCAGGTAAGGGCCAGGAAGGGACCAGGAGGACATGGTGGATGCAAGGCTGACTGTGAGGCAAACCACATCCTGGGCTATACCAGAAAGACTGTGGCAAATCCCAGGAAGCTGTTACCTCCTCTGCTCAGTGCTAAGGAGGTCACACCCTCCTGGGTACTGTGTCCTGTTTGGGGTCACCTGGGCAAGAAGGATGTGGAGAAACAGAAGAGGGTCCATAGTAGATTACTAAGAGAGGTAAGAGCCTGGAGCTCATGTCCCACAGTGAGAGTCCTTCTGGTTATAGACTTCAATAAAATCTGAAGTCTTTTCTATATAAGTGAAGGTCATAAAACGAAGTGAAAATGAGAAAGGAGGGAAAATACAACCAGGTAGTTTCAAGTGTGCTGCTACTCCACTTCTTCCTATGGTGCCATCTCTTGATTTTTGGAAATAAAAATTTCTCTTGAAATTAGGCCTGTGGGCCTGCTGGACTTACTCTGAGTTGAGGGAGTATGTGGTGCCCAGCTAGGAGATGGATGGACCAGCTGGAGACCTGGGTGCACCTGCATGTACCTGGAGTTTGCCCTGTCCCTCTCTTTGCTTCAATTACTGCTCCTGCATCCTAGGTCCTGATGAAGATGTAGTTCTTAAAGCTGGTCTGTGTAACAGGGGAATATTACAGCAAGTTTCTCTATTAACTCAGCTGTTCCCAAGCTAAGAACTGTGGCCGTAAATGGCGTTGTGACCATAACACTGATTCAGGGTCATCCAATATTTTTACAAGTGTCTGGCACTGTGCTACCATATGAGTGTGTAGGAACCCTGTACGTATGGGGCCTTTGGGCTTCTCTCTGGGGTCACTGACTGCTTCTATATACTTTTTTATATGTTCCAGGACATCTTCACGGTAGATGAGACCATTCCCATGTCCTTCCGCAGCTGGCTCTCCTGTTTCATGGGCATCATTAGCACACTGATTGTGATCTGCCTGGCCACTCCATTCTTCGCTGTCGTTATCATTCCCTTGAGTGTCTTCTACTATTTTGTGCTGGTGAGTGACTGGGCCTTGAATGAACCTTCTGCCCTGCTGAGAGCAGTATCTTTGTGGCTTCTGGGCTTTGTCTTGGTAACCAAGCTGTGTCCCTCGTTTCAGCGCTTCTATGTCTCCACGTCACGCCAGCTAAGGCGTCTGGACTCCGTCACCAGGTCTCCCATCTACTCCCACTTTGGTGAGACAGTGTCAGGCCTTTCCGTGATCCGGGCCTATGGACACCAAGAACGGTTCCTGAAGCAAAATGAGACAACCATGGACATAAATCAGAAAAGTGTTTATTCCTGGATAATATCAAATAGGTGAGTTTTACCCCTTATGCCACAGCACAGCCTGCAGTACCTCTGCCCAGGGGCTTCTGGGTCCTGAAGGAGGTCCCTGAGATGCTGCAGTCCTCCCTCTTGATCTCAGCATTGAGGGTCTGTGTAGGCACTGGGGGAGTTTAGGATAGGGGCACCATCTGTGGAGATGGGACATTTTAGGGTGATTTTGAAAGCCAGAGTATGCCCCCCCTACAAAGTGTCCCGAGGCTGGGCAGAGTGAGTTGCGTAGTCAAGGGCTGAGATGCTCTTGGTGAGTTTTGGGAAGAGGGCGATCCTCCAGACCCAGTGGGAGCGCGGCGGGGGCATTTTCCAGTTTTGAATTTTACTGGTAAATGATTTGGGTGTGTGAGGGTTGTATGGCTGGGGCTCTTCTGACACATGGCATTACCAGCACAGGAGGTTATGTGTGAGACATGGACTGGCATCAACGAACCTGCTCGCAGAACTGGCCACAAACGACCTGCTGTGTACATGCACCAACGTGTGCCGTGTGTACAGCACTGGGCTCATGGCTGGGTGTGGGATGCTGCTGCGGTGCTGCTATTACTGCTGGGCTCTGTGTTGGGCACAGGCAGATGCCTCTCTGCCTCTCTCACTGCCCTTCAGCTGTCCTCTCCTGGTGCAGGTGGCTGGCCATCCGTCTGGAGTTTGTGGGGAGCCTGGTGGTGTTCTTCTCTGCACTTCTAGCAGTGATTGCAAAGGGCACTTTGGAGGGCGGCATCGTGGGTCTTTCTGTCTCCTCTGCTCTCAATGTGAGTCAATGAAAGCATTCTCTCACTCCAGGACAGAGCTGCTCTGGCAGCTCTGGGCTGGCAGCAGGACACTGCCCTGCCCCCAGCTCTGATCCATGGAAATGGGATTATCTGGGGTGTTCCATCACCTGGGGAGTGGCTACAGAGCCAGGGAAGCACATATCCATCCCAGTGTGAGTGGGGTACTTGCTGCCATGAGGAGGAGTATGGCTCTGCTGTGGCTTGGAGATGGTGCAGCAAAGTTTCTGAAGGGCTGGTGAGAGGTGGGCTGTGTCTTGTCAATGGAGCATTAGGAACCAGGCCAGGGATGCTCGTGTCCAGGATGAGTCCCTGAGTCTCAGTCCTGGGCTGAGGTGGAAGGTGGTTGTTCCTGGGTGCCACTGAGCTCTGCATCCTCTGATTCTGCCATGCAGGTGACCCAGACACTGAACTGGCTGGTGCGGACATCTTCAGAGCTGGAGACCAACATCGTGGCTGTGGAGCGGGTCCATGAGTACACAAAGGTGGAGAATGAGGTGAGGAAACCAGGGTCCAGGCAAACATCGGCTGCACAGCTTGGTGCTAGTCAGCATTGCAGAGAGAACTCCCCCTAACGCTCCTGTGCCCTCCCCCAGGCTCCGTGGGTGACAAAAAAGCGTCCACCGCGTGGCTGGCCCAGCAAAGGCGAGATCCAATTCATTGATTACCAAGTTCGCTACCGACCTGAACTGGACCTGGTTCTTCAGGGGATCACCTGTAATATTGGGAGCACTGAGAAGGTGCCTCTGCCCTTACTACACTCTTCAGAGAGACTGTTAAAGCTGCTGCTTCTCCTCGGCTTCAGTCCGTGCACTGGGGTGGGATGGTGATGGGATGTGGCTCCTGGGGGCTCAAGTTGCAGGAAAGGAACCAAAGCAGACAGTCTGGGTGATGGTAAGGGCAGGAAGGCCCACCAGACCAAGATCGAGAGTATCTCCCTGTTTTCTACAGCCCTGTTAGCTGGTCTAAAAAGCTGCTTCCACAGGTTGGGGTTGTGGGCCGGACCGGAGCTGGAAAATCCTCCCTCACCAACTGCCTGTTCCGGGTGCTGGAGGCGGCTGGAGGGAAGATCATCATTGATGAAGTGGACATAGCAACGATTGGCCTCCACGACCTGCGCAAGAACCTCACCATCATCCCCCAGGTGAGCTGATCCCCGCCTTCCCACATCCCACTGCTGCATGGCCCCCGCAGACAGTGCATGGCCTCAGTGCACCCCTGGGTGCTGAGGACACGCCAAAGGCCTGTGAGCAAGCTGTCATCACATCCCCTGCCAGCTGCAGGCGGTAGTGTGGGCAGGATCTGGCCACACTTGGAGGCCTGGAGCCATTGCCCCTGCTGGAAGGCTGTGGTGAGGCTGAACATGGTTCTGTCCCTGGCAGGACCCTGTGCTCTTTACTGGAACCTTGCGGATGAACCTGGACCCCTTTGACCAGTACTCAGATGAGGAGGTCTGGAAGGCCCTGGAGCTGGCTCACCTGAAGACATATGTGCAAGGCCTTCCTGAAGGGCTGCTGCATCTCGTGAGCGAGGGAGGGGAGAACCTGAGGTGAGCAGAGGAGCAGATGCAGGCCCAGCTCCCCTCCCTTCTCTTGGTCCCAGGGTCCAGCCTGGAACAGCAGCCTCCAGTGAAGTGGCTGTCCAGGGATGATGCACAGAAGCTTCTGGGAAGTGAAGATGGAAGAAAATGGCTGAGGAGTCAGGGCTCTGAGGGAGCTCGTGTGAGCCAACCTTTCTGTGGCGGCCCAGAGAGCAAGAGGCTGAGGGACGTGGTGCTCAGGGTGGCAGATGGCCAGCAGGGAAAAGGCCAGGGACAGTGTTAGGGTCAGAGCACTGTGAGGCAGTAGGCTTGCAGAAGTTCTGCTAGTGTCAGTCTAGTAACTCATGCTCTTCATCTCATCCCACAGTGTTGGGCAGAGGCAGCTGGTGTGCCTGGCCCGGGCCCTTCTCCGCAAAGCTAAGATCCTCATCCTGGATGAAGCAACAGCAGCTGTAGATCTGGAAACTGATCATTTAATCCAAACGACAATCCGGAGAGAGTTTGCTGACTGCACTGTCCTTACTATCGCTCACCGCCTCCACACCATCATGGACAGCAACAGGTACCATGGGACAGTACTGTGGGGCAAGGGGAATGGAGTGCTGGACTCCTAGGGTGGGGCGAGAGGTGGACAGCAGCAGAAGCAAGAATGCAGCCAGAGGGGCAGGGGTAGATGCAGTGCCTGGGGCAGTAACATACAGTGGTGAAGAGAACAGAAGCATAAGAAGGATGCCCATGCAGTAGTTATGCCTTTGTGGGAGAAACATTTTTTGGAATCCTTCTTTACAGCAACAGACCATAGAGGCATTTGCTGTTGACACCTCGTGTGTGGCCCCACCAGCACAGGGAGGAGGCCCGTGCCCTCCCCACTGCTGAGAGGAGAACCACATAAAGTGGTTTAGGAGGAGGGTCACTGGGGCCAGTAGCACTATCCACTGGGATCCTGGGAGTTCAGGCCCTCTTGTTCCCTTCTGCCAGGGTGATGGTGCTGCAGGCTGGGCAGATTGTGGAATTTGACAGCCCCGAGGAGCTGCTCATGAAGCAGGGCATCTTCTCCGCGATGGCGAAGGACGCCGGCATCGCTGTTACAGAAACCACCGCCCTGTAGGCAGAGCACTGCCGGGGCCGGGCTGCGAGGCAGCTCCTCCTGCTGCCACTCACCCAGCGGGAGCTGCCGTCTCCCACAGCCAAGCTGCCCAGGAGTTTGCCTCTCTGCAGCGGGGAAGCAGAGAGGGTGGCTTCTCTGGTTGTGCAGAGACTGAGCATCTGGACTCAAGTGAGCTGTTGACCTTGCTACCACATCCTGCCTGCTGTGCACACAAGGGTCTGGAGCTGCATAATTTATTCCAGGATAGAGGGGAAAAGCTATCTGCCAGGCAGGGAGATCATGACCTCCACTGGGGGTGGTCTTAGTTTTTGTACTTCACCATGCCAGGTGAACCTACCTTCGAGATGCTTTTGCACTATGGAATGAAATTTAGTTTAATCTAAGAATGTATGTTATAATTTATTTACTTTTTGTAACTTTGTAGTCTTCTAACTAAAAAGCTGATTGATGTCAAGGCATGTTAAGTAAGCCTCGGTTTAGCTCTAAGCCTGGCTAGTGCTTGGGTGGGGAGAGCTGCCAATAGAGGTTACAGAGCTGGGCAGTCCAAATTGAGTGGTGCAGCCCTACTCAGCCAAGAGCCCTACTCTGTAGCAAAACCAGGGTTGCCTGCCTGCCTTCCCTGTGGCTACTGCTCCCTTGGAGTGTGGCATATATAAAGGAGCCCTTCCCTGAGGCTATCACAACCACGTGTGGGGCAGATTTTGCGCTGGGGCTCCAGACTGCAAACCTGATTGTGGTGGAGACAAGCTGGAGAGCAGCAGGCACGCTCTGCGCTACAGCCATGCACACACGAAGTATGGTAGTTATTGCTGACAAACCCTTGACTCTGTTCTTGGGCCTGACCTCAGCTCTTGGCATGCAGGGAGCAGGTGCCCACTGAGAGCAGGGCAAACACTCACCCCACCAGCCCCTACTGCCCTGCAGCCCCAGCTGAGTCATGTAACACACAGCTGGGGGAAGAGAGCAGTGCAACCACTTCATGTTAATAAAGAAGGTTCCCGCTGAGGGTTTCGTGCCTGAGCTGCAGCTGGCACAAACACCAAGGCAGTAGAATGCTGGACCCCACCAAAAGGGAAATGTTTTTCCTGGCCCTGTAGGGTCTGCATGAAGCCTGTGGTCTTTGCCCCCAGCGCTTGCCAGACACTCCTCCCAGCTGTCCCAATACTTGCAAAGGCACCTTCTATACACAAGGGTAAATCTTTATTTACAGAGCAGCAGTACAGGGGATACAAATATTGCCCCATGAAGGGAACTTCTTCCCTTCAGGCCATGGCAGCAGCAGTATCACACACCAAGCCAGCAAAAGGCACCACACCCCTCCCAGGGATGGTCCTGCCATTCCAGAATGTCAGCACCCTCTCCAATGCTGTGTAGGCAAGCACAGGTGAGGCGATTCTGGTCAGAGACCCCAAAAAACAGGCTCGAGGACAGCTTGTGCTTTGCCTTCTGCCCTGCCCTAGCCCAGAGCAGCCAGGTGGGCATGTCAGTGCAAAGATGGGTCCTGGGCACAGCCAACACTGTGCTGACAGGGGTATGGTGTTCTGGGCTTCTGGCTCACCTGAAAGATGAGAACCTGATCACTGATGGCAGCCCCTGGGAGACCAAGCACAGGGAAAGGGCACATGCTGGGGGCTTTGTTGTGAGGGTTTCAGAGGCCCTACCTATCCCAGGCCTGGAGCTCAACTACTCCCAGCAATCGAGCTGCTTCCCCAGGCAGAGTGTAAATGTCTCACTCTGAGTCCTGCAGAGACAGGTGAGACCAGGCTCCTGCTGCATAGGGAGTACATTCACAAGGTCTGAGCTGCTTTTAACACTACTTGACTAAAGATAATCTCCAAAAACTCAGCATTAGCCTTCCACAATTTAAATCCACAGCAGCTCCTCAGCCTTAGTCAAGCCTTACCTTCCTGGGCAGGCCCCAGCCCCAAGCTTTGCTCCCCTGCTCCTGGCTGGACACAGGAAGTCAAACACACCTCAATGGTGAACTCACCCCTGCCCTCACAGAAGCTGCCCGCTCCTGCCTACCTGGCCAGCCCACCCTTCTTCCTCCCCTGAAGGGGCGATGGCAGCCAGTGTCTTGGGGCCCAGGAGCACTGCACAGCTGTAAGAGGCACAGCCTCAGGGTGAGCAGCAGGCGCTGCAGGGCTGGCCAGCCTCCCCCAGGCCCCTAGCAGTTCCAGCAGGAACAAGGCATGGGGTGCAGGCTCTGTCCACTGCCTCACGTGTACTCTGTCTTCCGGATGTAACTTGAGGGCACATAGCCCTGCTTCCCATGGGCTTCGGCCAGCCACCACTCCTGATTGCCTGTGATGTCCTCAAACTGCAGGATCCTGAGTCTCTGGTTAGCTGACACGCTCAGCTCGTTGGTGTTTCGGCCTTTGAAGGTGTAGAGAGCGTAGTAGACCTGCCAGACAAGGGGAGAGCATCAGCTGGATAGTCACACCACACAGCATTACTCTCACACACTGCATAGGATGTGCGCTTTTGTCCTTCTCCCCAAACAGTGACAGCCCTGGCCCCATCCTGGCCTCTGCCCACCCCCATTTGCAGGCTAGTTCTCTGTCTCTGCCTCTCTGTTGTTGGAAGAAAAGGTCTCATACTCCACCTCCTACATCTTCCTGGTCACTGCCAGGAGGAGGATGATTCAGCCTCCAGTCAAACAAAGCGGTTAGACCTTGGCATCCCCAGCCCCATGAGGGTGGCTGAAGACTCACCTGGTTGCCCTCTGACTCGCTGTTCTCCAGCCCAGAGTCTCTGTCCTCCACTGAGGGCATGGGCCTGAGATATGCTTTGGTGGGGTGCCCGTTGCGAGAGCTGGGGCTGCAGCGGCGCTGAGATGTCACTGTACCAACCAGTGGGGCTGTCCTGTCACCAGAGCCAAGCTGGGGCAGAGAGGGGGAGTCCACCTCCAGTGGGGGCTGTGGGGACTGGTACACATTTGCTGGTGAGGCAGAGTCCTGCAGGGGTTTCTGAGTGAAGGTAACAGCCGCCCCACTGGGGCTGAAGGTCAAGGTGGTGTTGCTTTGGGGAGAGGAGCTGCTGTGCTCTGACTCGTTGGAAGAGTGGCTGCCCACGGAGACGTCCGACTGGCTGCGGCGGGGGTTGTAGGGCTTCAGAAAGGAGCTGTACACAAAGCCTTTCGTCACTGCAGAGAGGGAGAGGAAGGGAGCTCAGACTGGGGCACAGGGAGACCAGAGGAGGGGACTCCCAGCAGGCACCAAGGGCAGGGAACAGCCACCTACCCCCATTGTCTATGAGCCAGCGATTCTGGCTGCCCATGGGGTCCTTCTTCTTGATGACACCCACAATGTCTCCTTCCAACAGGGAGACATCCAGGTCTTGGGCAGCATTGAAATTGCGGTCTGCCTGGAAGAGACTCTCTGGGGGATAGCGGGCCAGGAGGGCAGCTCGGATGTCGTCCGACTGCAGGAGGTAGGTCGGCTGCAGAGGAACAAGGCAGGTGTGAGTGGCTGTCCTGGGCTCTGCAAGCCCTGACACCAGGCAGAGGGCACTCACCAGGCCAACAAGGGGCTGCCGCCGGGCAGACTGCCGTTCCATGCTCTTCCTTTCAAAAGTCTTCTTGGGAGCCGCCTGAGATTCTGGGAAGAAGGTGAAGGCCTGGAGCTGCTGGAGGACTCGACTGTGCTCATCCTGGAAGATGGCAATCAGGTTCCCCTCCCTGCCAGACACCTTCAGCAACTGGAACCAGAGCAAAGTCAGGAATCCTGGTTAGGTGACAGCTGCTGGGAGAAGTGGCCCAGAGCTACAGAGTAGACCACGGCAGGGGTCTGAGTCCTGCCTGTGACATGCATAAGACCCAGGTCTGCAGTCTGGGCTCAGCTCTAAGTGGTCCTCAAACTTGTGACCTGAGATTCTCCCAGGCAAATGCTCTCCTGCCACTGCTCCAAGAGCCTTCTACACACAACTGCATCATAACCCTGCAATGCCTGCCCCGAGCATCCCACAGGAGCCCTCCACAAGTCACTTGTGGCCTGAAACCGCAGTAGCAGCTTCCCCCACGATGTGACAGGTCCCAGTGATGCTCAGGGACAAACCCTGCACAGATCAGTGCTGCTCTGAGCCCAGGGCGCTGCCTGCACTGCGGGAACCCACCGACAGCAGGGGTCTGAGCTCCTCCAGGGCCAGGCGCACAAAGTCGCAGTGTGCCTCAGCATAGCCCCGCACGCAGCTGGCAAACAGCTCCTTGGCGAAGCGCAGGAATTTGGGCAGCTCGTCCAGCAGCTGCGCATTGAGGGCCTCGTAGTTGTTGCGGGCTGACTGCAGCTCCTCCAGCGTTCGCTTGTCCTTCAGCTTCTCCGCTCGCTCGGTGCAGTTGTGGAAGTCGAGGAGTTTGTCGAAGCGTTTCTGCACCAGCTTGTGGGGCCCCGCAAACATGCTCAGCAGCTGGCTCAGGGGTGAGCTCACCAGCCGCTCCGTCCGCTCTTTCTGGTGGGCAGAGGTGCAGTGAGAAGGTGAGACAAGGTGCTCTCTCCCACTGTGAACGCCAGCAGCCCACTCTCCAGCACACAACCTCCCAGGACAGTATAGTGACTGCCTCCTGTCTCCACCAGTGCTCCAGAGGTCCCTTCCAACAGCAAGTATTCTATAATCTTACATAACTGTGCTGGCATGGGTAACTCTATGGGAAGTACCTGAACATTCACATAAAGAGCTGCAGCATTTCAGGTAGGGCTGAAAAAATGTGTATCTAACAGGCACATTCATAAACTCCCAGGCATCAAAGCTCTCAGGAGGGCAGAGCTAAGCAGGAATGCTCACAGCTCTCCCAGGTTACCCTCCCTGCAGCCTCTCAGGGTCTGCCCATGTGCAGCAGACCCCCAGGGTGGGCCCCAAAGGGGCATCCCCAGCACACAAGAGCACAGCCTCACTCACAAAGCTGGAGAAGAGCTGGTCGCTGATGAGACGATTCACTTTCTGGAACTGGTCCAAGTCCCCACTTCCCTTCTCTGTGCACAGGTCCCACATGCTCCCTGCTGCCAGTGCCTTCATACAAGCTGACTCCTGCACCAGGGAGACACAGTCAGCTGAGCCATCCTTGATGCCCAAGGGGCTCCCAGAGCAGCCCAGACCACTCGGCCCCAGCAGAGCTGAGGCAGGAGTCGTGGCCAGAGGCACTGCAGGGACACACGACAAAGACAGGAGGGGCAGTGCAGGGTGAGCCTCACGGGCTTGGCATCACACCCACACTGACTCACCCGGACATGCTGCAGGTAGAGGGAGAGGTCCCGGATGAAGGACTTGATCAGACGCTCCTGCATCCGGAAGTTTTTCTCCATCTCTTCAAAGGCTTCATCCTTCAGCTGTGAGAGAAAGTGTTTCAAGGGAGGCAATGCAGGACTCAGTACCGCCCAGAGTGCAAGATGTGGGGCCCTCCTGCCCACAGGCTGGACAGCAGATACGGGTGGTTCAGACCCTGAGCTCACTCTGCCTCACTGGCCTGGGTCAGAGCTGCACAGGGGGAAGGGGTGTGGAGGGACAGCAGATACCTCTGGACAGGTATCTGGGGTGCAAAGCCTGTGAGATGCTTGAGGTGGCTGCTCAGTACCTGGGGTGCAAAGCCTGTGAGATGCTTGAGGTGGCTGCTCACACGGTTGGATTTCTTGATGATAGAGTGGAAGTTGAGCTTGGAGATCTTCTCCATGAGGCTATCCTCATCCCCTTTTCTGTACTTTAGCACTGAAGAGATTGATATAGAAATCAAAACCCTAGTAAGCACGAACACCCATGTCTTACACTGCCTCATCCACAATCACCTTAGTTCTCCTCTACCCCAAGCCTCTGTAGTGCCAAGAACCCCACGTATCATTATAGAATGGCTTTGGTTGGAAGTGACCTAAAAATCATCTAGTTCTAACCCCTCTGCCATAGGCAGGGACATCTACTAGACCAAGTTGCTCAAAGCCCCATCCAACCTGGTCTTGAACACTTTCAACCACAACTTCTGCAGGCAGCCTGATCCAGTGCCTCACCACCCTCAGTGTAAAGATTTTTTCCTTATATCTAATCTAAATCTACTTTCTCTCAGTTTAAAGATATTATCCAGTCCTATCACTACATGCCCTTGTAAAATACTGTATCATAACCTCCCATACCATCCAGCACTGCGCCACCTATTTGGTTCTTGAGATGCCCTACAGTTTGTAGACAAAACCTTCAAGCTCTTCCACAGGATTATGCATAGTGCCAACATAAGATGACATAGGAGATGATGTACAATGATCACTGAACATACAGAAGGTGCCTATATTACTTCTCTAGCAAATACAAGCAATCATTCCAGGCAGCCCATGTCACCTCAGCTTCAGTGGGGCTATGAGGCAGGACTAAAGTGTAAGATCTGCATGAACCAGGGTCTTCCAAGGGAAAACAGGGAGGGTGGCCAGCACCAGGTATCAAAGGGAGTAATTCTCTCCCTCTGTTCAGTCCCAGGGAGGCTACACTTGGGTACTGTATCTAGTTTTGGTGCCTGAAGGCCATGAGAGATGTGGGAGAATCACAGCTCCTAATCCTCAAGAGCTGGGGGAGCCAGGCAGGCTCGGCATAAGGAGGCAGAGGGGGATCTGCTCACAACTAGCAGCTACTTGAAGGGTAGTTACAAAGGTGATGGGGCCAAACTCCCCTGAGCAGTGAGATTTCCGCCGTGACCATGGCTGCCAGCTAAGGCTCAGTGACCAGCAGACACCAACCTCAGCACACCCACTCCCGTCTCTCTGCCCAGTGCTGCCCAGCTCCTCACCCAGGTCCTTCCGGCGCTTGTACTCATTGATGTTGACGTTGATTTCTTTGACTGCGAGGACAGCAGCTGTGAGTGGTGCCTTATCAGGGTGAGCCTCGGGGGTGGCACTCAGCAGCTCCATCAGCAGCAGTGGGTACCTCATCACCCTCTGCACTGGCTTGATGAGGAAGGAGCCCAGGTTAATGTAGTTTGTGCAACCCCTGGAAAGTCAGGACAAAGGAGATGTATCAGGTGTCAGTCCAGCTCTGCCACACAAATTCTGCCCCCTCAAACCAGTGCCAAGCAGACCCAGAACTCCAACGCCTCTACATCCACTGTACTCCCTCAGCCATTGCACCCTTATGTCCAAACTCATTGCACTCCTGAACCCCTGGTGCTCTCAGATCAACCCCAGGTTTCTGGTCCTCACTCACACCAGGTGATCCTTCCCAGCCAGGATCCTCTCCATTACCAGATCCACCACAAAATCCCACACAGGCACAGCCTCACACCTACCAGAGAGCCACTTGTTTCAGATGCTGTTCCACCACCCAACTGCCCAGATCTGTCCCCCAGTGCAGGACAGACTGACTACAGGACCGCAGTCACTGCAGGACTTTCCTGGCTCCTCGGTGCTGAGCGCTCCCAGATCCTGTTTCCTGCCCAAGACTTTCCCTTGCCTCATCACTTGTGCTGCCTACCTGTGCAGCCCACCCACTGCCTCTGCTGCAATCATGTCACAGACACTCCTCTCCTCCCAGTGGTGCCTCCACAAGGCACTGTTAGGGCCCCCAGCATGCACCCAGCCTGTGGCAGGAGGTTAGTTACAAGGGAATGGCCAGACCAACACAGACAGACAAGCAGGGACTAAGAGGAAGGATGCACTTACCACTCACTGTACAGGCTCCTGCTGGCCCAGAGTGCCAAAAAGCAAAGAAAAGCAAGGGTTAATGGGGTGGCAGGTGTGCAATCCCACAGCCAGTGTCTGTGCCCTGCCAGTAAGGCTGCCAGGGCAGTGGGCAGCCCTGTCCTGCCGGAGCAGCCGTTGGCACTGCCAGCTCCCGGGGCATTTACCTCCACAAGCTGGAGCCCTGGCACTCACTGAGCCAGGCAAAGCAGCTCCTTCCTCACCAGCCATGGTGGCTCAGGATTTGGGGAACAGGAGCCCTCAGTCCAGGACATGCCACCTTCTCTACACACTGGTGGCTTTTATGCAGGTTTTAAGGGGGTCTAGGGGTTTCCCAGCATCTATGCATTGGGGCAGGGGGCCATTTGAACCCAGAGCCTGGTGAACTATGCAGTGCCACTGTCAGACCCTCTCCAGTCACCACCTGAACTGTCCAAACACTGCTGCCAGAGGGGCAGGGATGTTGGAAACTGATCCCCCTATCCCGGCCTGGTGGCTGCCACAGCCAGAGGCTCAAACCTGAGGCTATCCAGCAGGTCCAGAAGTAGTTTCTGCATCTTCTCATCCTTCTCATAGGTTTCCAGCAGTGCGATGGCCTCATCATGGTTCTGGCAATACACCCTGTAGACACTCTCCAGCTCTGCACGCTGTGTCAGGAACACTGGCCCTGCAGACAGCAGCAAACCAGGACTTCAGTGTCTCCTGGTCTCCAGCTGCCTCAAAAAACCCTGGTGTGTCTCATGATAAGACATCCAGTGTCCCTGTTCCACACCCACAGCTCAAGAAGACAGTGCTACTACAGCATGCAGGACCCCTCCTCATCACCCACCAGCACAAGGAGCTCAACCAATCCAGGTCTCCCAGGGGGAGTAAGGGAGACATTGGTCACTGGGGCCACAGAGCAAAGGCACAGGCAGCCCAAGGCCTAAACAGCTCAGGCTGGCAGCACTTTGGGGTAAGGGGCCACGGAGGGCCACAAGCACTGTGTCTCAGCATGGTGACCCCTGGGGCAACACAGATCTCTTTGGCTTTGCTGTTGGACTGATGAGTGGCAACGGGGACCAGCAGGGAGAAAGCCCAGTCCCAGTGATCCTCTCCCACCATTTAAACTGTTACACATTGCCACTAGCAACGCCCATCCCAGCCTTCTGAGAACAGGTAACAGCAGAATTCATACCAATGGCATCTGAAGCCTCCAAGGTGGACAGCAGCTGCTTGGAGAAGTTAATTACCATGTGGATGTTTCCAAAAAGGCCCTCAAAGTCTATGTTCTGCATCTAGTGAATGGCAAAAGAGATGTCCTGGATGGGGAACCTGTCCCAGTCAGACCCAACAGCCCCCCCATTGCCCTCCTGCAACCCATCAGTCCTCAGCTTCACAGCAGGCACCTGGTGCGACCTCCTCTCATCGCAGTGACTCCAGTACACGTTCCCTTGTCCCCCAGTGCACTCCTTATGTGTCCTACCACAGTGTCCTTCTCTTTTGTCCTCTTTCCCATCAATTCCACCCCTGCCTCTGCTCACCTGCTTTTCTGTTTCTCCTCCCACTAAATCTGTCCCCATGCCAAGACTCCATATCTTATTTCTCCTGTCAATGAATTTAACCTATAAACCAAATGAAGAGACACTTTTCCTGCCCCAGAAAATCAATCTGTGATACTTGCTGCCAGGTCTCTTGCTCTCAGCAAGGATGAGAGTTCAGCAGGATCTCAAAGCAGATGGGCCATTGCAACAAGTCCAGAGAGCTGTGGGAAACACCCTTCTCCCCTCAGAACAGCTTAAATTTCCTCTGTGGGTTCCCGTGCTGCTTGGTTGCCTCTGAGAACTAAACAGACCCAGTATCCTCACCCCAATCCACCAGGGCTGCACCACAGCTTCCCCTCCCTTCCCAGTTCCTACCTGTGCCTGCTGCAGGGGCACCATGATCCTCTCCACACACATCTCCAGGTCTCTGATATAGTCCCGCTCTGTCTGAAGCAGTTCCTCAATAACTTTGGCCCTCTTCTCCAGCATCCTTTGCTCTGCGCTCTCAGTGGCGGCCGAGGATGGCTCCAGGGATGGTGTCTGGGAGGACAGGAGAGTCATCTCTGCAGGGCAGATAAGCGAGATCAGCATGCTCCAGCAAGGATGCAAGGACAGGAGACAAACAGCACCTGAACTGCGACCCACGTAACCTATGAGACTGAGAAACAGCACCACTGAGAGACCAGGGGCCTTTCCAGAGGGGCCATCACCAGGGCTGCAGGGAGACCCGGCTGCTCCCACAGCCCACCCTCGCAGCACCAGGAACGCTGCAAAGCCTCGGCACCGGCGCGGCGGGCAACAAACCCGCTCCACACGGTCTGCCCTGATGCCGGCCGGGGCCTGGCTCCTCTCCCACCCCGCGGCTCCGGGAAGCTGCAGACACGGAGCGGAGCGCCCGCTGCTCCGCCGGGCAATGGCGGCCGCCCCTCCCTCAGGCTGGGAACAGGGTCTCCATTCTCCAGCCCCGCGGCATTTCCATCTCAATGGCCGCGGAGGGCCCCGGGCACGGCAATGGTGCTGCCGCCGGCAAAGCCTGGAGCTGGATCCCCGCCAGCGGGGCCGGGCAGGGCCGCCCCGCCCGCAGGGCCCGGGGCTGCGGGCCGCCCTCCTCGGCCCCGTCCAGACCCCCGCGGCCGCCTGTCCTCCTGGTTTTCTGTCCCACCTGCGGCCCCGGGCCGGCCCAGCCCCCTCCCGCTTCCAGTGAGACATTTTATCCCCCCGCAGATTCCTGGGCCCCGCCGCTCTCTGCCCCACCTGCCTGCCTTCAAAGGCTGTGCCCTCGGACCGAAACCACGGCCACAGTGTTCCCACCGCCCCTCCCGGACCGCTCCCTGGTCACCCCTCTGAGGCCAGGAACACTCGGGTCTCCCCCATTTCAGGACAGCACGGAGCGCCTTGCAGTGCCTGCCTCGGGTGCCCCATTTCATATCAAAGGCTGATTCCACAAATGCACCGTCTGCTACGAAACCCCAGCTGCTCTCCATCATCGGAAATTTTTTTAGAGTTGCAGACATACCCCAGCTCAGACATTTCTAGGAATGTTTTTGCAGGACAGGCACTTCCAGATCTCCACCTCCCTGACCTCTCCGGTGACAGCCTCAGGCAACAGAGGCTCAGCCCTGCTTAAACCCAGGGACAGCCAGCAGGGTTTGGGGCTTATCCTGGTACCACAGCACCGACTGTGCACAGCCCCAAGAGACCCCCATGCTCCCAGCTGCTTCTGCCCCGGTGCTGGGCAGGCTGCAGGCAGCCCCCAGCCGTGCCCTGTGGGGTGATGGCAGTACCCAGCATGGCAGCATGAAACATGGGATGAGAAAATTGCTGCCTCAGCCTAAGCATCCTGCCCACTGCTCTCCCAAGCTGGGGTCTTCACACTGAAACAACCCAAGAAAGAAAAGACACCCAGGATGAGACACTGACTCAGCCCATGATTATCTGAAACCATGCCAGCCCTTTTGGCCCTTCCCATTGCAGAGCAGCTGCAGCAGAAACCAGGAGCATCAGCACCAAACAGCAAGTTCTTACAGCTACCTGGGCTGAGGATGAACCACTGTACCTCTCTGCAGAAAGAACAACTTCAAAATCATTCCCACTGCCAGCCCGGCAAGTGGGAAACCCAGCTGAAACACTCAGATGCCCTCAATGTGGGAGGTAAGACACGTATATCTCTAACCCGGCATCTCTGCTGCCCTGCCTTTAAATCTAGCCTGGGGAAAGGCAAAACGACCAGCTCCATGGAGAAGGATTCGGTGACACAACCACCACTACATTTAGTAGGCAATCATTGGGAAGAGAAGGCCTCACTGATTCCTACTGGCAAGTATCCTTACGACTAACCCCACCAGAGCCTGTCTTGGCTTTCCAGCAGTCCCTAATGATGAACTTTATAAACTCAAATGCAGCAGGAATCCACAAGAAGGGCCTTGAAGCACATGCTGGGTTTAAATGGTTTTGCTCTTTGCATTTCCACAGCATCTGCAAAGTCTCAGCAACAGACTGGGCCCTGCTGTGCAACGTCCTCCACAAACACCCACAGGGATATCCCTAGACACAGCACTTGGAGCCTGAACAGGATAGGAGCAGAAAAATGTACAGGAGGGACAACTAAACACCAAGATAATACAGTCAGCAGGTCTTTGTGGCTCAGAGAATTAATGAAGTAGCAACAAATGAGTTATTTTAAAGAAGGCATGGCATTTGCAGGAGAGCAAGCTCAAGTGGGAAAGCAACCTGGAAGAAACAGGAAGGTGTTAATTTGCAATGCAAACAGGTGTGTGAAGCCCAGAGGGGATGGGCGGGTGAGATGATACTACTGCATGGGGTAGGCTGGGAAGAATCTTGAAAATGAAGACAAGCCAAAATCACAGCCAGAAATGACCCATGCTGCAGCATTTGGGAAGACAAATGGAAAAGATTACATTTGCTTTGGTCAAAGAACAGGATTTTATATTTAGCCCCAGGCAAAATGCCACCACATTAAGATTTGTACAGGACACCTCGGGAGTTTACTGCACCACCAAACAATCCTGCTGTGCTCCCAGCCTTAGCCATAACTAAATTGCAGTCACACCATGTGTGTTTGGCTCCAGCTCCCCAAAACAGAGCTGGGGATGCCCAGCACTGCTGGCGAACGCAGCAGCTCCCCACGCTCCACCAAGCAAACCCCAGGCAAGTAAATCTAGGTCAGGCCCTTACAGAAAGTACCCTGTGGCAAGGATTCAACCCACACTTATGAGATTGCCAGCTCCATGACACCTTTCTTCGGCAAGTCTCAAGTCCCTGCCTATGGAAGGGAAATTAAAACCTTCCCTGCACAGACTTTACAGTGGTCATCAGCTCAGCTTGGTTGACCTGGCACAATGCTGGGCACCAGTTCTACACACTTATACTGTATCAGTATTTGCATGATTTTGAAAACTCATACAAATTAATTCTCCTCTGGCCTTCCTGATCTTTTTGAAAATTTCAAGATTCCTTCAAAAACAAGGCTACACTGCAGTCAAGTGAACTCAAAAGTTGTCCTACTTCTTTCCAAACCCTTGCAGCTCAAAATATTCAAATACAGAATTTATATTTAATACATGGCTCTTATATCTGACCAATACATATTACTTACTGTTTGTTTCTGATGCATTTAAAAACTCTCACTTTTTGTGTTTCATACTATCTCTGTTAATTGTCATCAATTCTTTTTTTCCTGTTTGTCACACATTCTTGTATGTCTAATAGCAGCTTTCCCTAAATGAGGCTTATTAAGCAGTTAACTAAACCCACCAACTTCACAGCTGTGGGCTTTGGTCATCTAGTAACTATTTTTTAAACAGATCTCCATTTTACTTTACAGATTTTCTATTTAAATGTTACCTTTCAATTTGATTCATCATGCCCATCAACTTTGAAGGTGCTAAGACATACACCACAGCCTGAATGGGCTTTGTCGGTCTGCAGGAATATGAATCGTATTTTTAATGAAGCCACCAAATTCCAATCCACTGACAAACTCATGTTTACCCGTGACACAGTTGCCAAAGAGGCATTCAGAAATACATTTCCAAAAACAATGTTCTCAATCACAGTTTTCAGAGATTCAGATTCTGTTCTCCTCTTTCTCCTCGGTTTGATGCTCTGACACAGCCTCCCAGGAGCACCTGCATTTGAGCTTTGCTAGTACCCCTGCTGACCCACGAGACATGCAACACCAGCTCGTAACCCAGCACTGGCAAGGAGGTGTGAAGATGGAGCACACTCCCACCTCTGCCTTTCCTGGGGAGGCTGTGATTTGCTGTCGCAAACACACGGCTCATCCCGCTCGTCTGATAAATGCCACTGTCATCAACTCTCTTCCAATTAATGAAAACTTTGAATTGTTATTACCCAACCTCATAGTGGGAGCACACATGCAATTAGAGGTTTTCCCTGCCCGGCTCTGGGAACAGAGCTGGCCCACGAAGACCAGATCCAATGGGATGCATGTGCACCACGCTGCAGGGCTCACCCAAAGGTCTGCATCGCCCCCCAGCTGCTCCTCCTCAGGGCTCACCTGGCAGCATCCCGCAGGGACGGCGCAGCCCGGCGGGCGCTAACGCAACCTGGACAGGGACGTGCCGCCCATCAGCGCCGGGGACAACCCCAGGAATCTCCGGTGGAGCTGCACCCAGCCGCGAGGCAAGGCCGGCCCCGGGCCCGCAGCTCAGCAGTCAGGCAGTGACTCAGGACAAAACAAACCAGCTGCAAATATTTGAAGTATGTGGAGGCCAGGAGGGGAGGAGCCACTGCCGACCATGGGGGGGGGCGATGAAACTAGGGCAGGGAATAATTAATCTGAGCAAAAGGCTAAACTCGCTACCAGGAGCAGGATCTGGCTGCGGTGAAAACTCTTACTCCAGACCCTGGTAATAACAGACACCAGTGAGCTGAACAGGGGCAGAACAGGGATGCTTCTCCAGGGCCACTGGAGTGGTTTGGTGTCCCAAACATGTCCAATGCACAGCCTGCTTGGTGGGGATGTCTCTATGCCAGGTAAGACCACAACCATCACCCCAAACAGCCTCTGGTTGCCCAGACAGCCCCATGACATTCAGTATGAGCAGAGGATGATTCCAGTCCTTGACACTGAAAAATGTGAAGTAATATGATGGTGTAAAAGAGCTAAGCTTCTAAAGCTGAGGCAGGGCATCAGCAGAAGTGTGAGCAAAAACACTGATGGAAAAAAGAATGAAAGCTGAAAGTTCTTTAAAAGGATGTTTTAAATAGACAATCCAAAAAACATGAAGAGAACAGTATTGATGAAAAATCTGTCCTGCGCCTGTGCTTCAATAAAGACAGCAAATATAAATATATAAATGAATATAGAAAGCCAGATAATAGACACAACAGGAACTCTGAAGCCCAGAAAAATGAGAAAAGAAAGACATCAAGAAAAATCCATGGATGGTAGAGTTCAGTTTTCATATTTTAAAAGAGGAAATAAAATGCTACTTTATAATAGACCTTTATTTCCATCCAGGACAAAAGAAACCCTACAATGACACATCCCCACAAGTAGGCAGAGAAAGTACAATTTTTGGCAAACCTGGCAAAAAGGTAGAATTATACAATACTTTTTCTGCTTATTTCTTTCTAAAAAGCAAAAACAAAAGACCTTGAAAACCCATTGCTAGTGGAGACTATCCAGAAAAGAAGGCATTACTAAACAGGTTCTCCAGAGGCTGTATTTAGTTAATCCCACATAATAAAGTAAATGAAAAATCACTGCTGTCACGTAGAGAACTGAAAATCAATTCAACAGGATCACAAATAAAGATGAGGCATTTGAGTCACTGAGTGATCCAGGGTATCCTGAATAAGATGGAATTATTCAAACCAAGCAGGTTTAATGCAGAAAAACGCATTAATGTATTAATGGGAACAAGAAATGCAGCTACATGCAGGAGTGTATTCTGGGGAGTAATTCTTTGGCTTGATGAGACAAAATTCAGGAGGAATTCAAAATTCCCTGAATGTTGCAGAGGACGACCAGGCTGTTGGGGAAGGGCAAGGAGCACAGCAAGGTAAACTAGTGCTGACACCCACCCAGAATGCCTCACCCAGCTCTGAAGTCCACTGTTTTAAAAGGGTCTGAACTGAAAAATGAGTGAGCATCAGGAAGAATAAATGCTTAAAGGTCTTCCTGTGAGTCTCTGACATGGGTATTTTAAGACTCCATCCAGTACAAAGAATTGAAGACTGAAAAATTACTTAATTACAGTACCTGCCTGAGAAGAATATCCATCAACTAAGAAGCTCTAATTTAGGAGGAAAAGGTTGGGGTTCAGAGCTTAAATGCAACACATAACATGCAAAACCTTTAAGAGTGATGGTGACTAAGCAGCAAAGCTATGACAGGTGAGTTCTGTTGATGTGTCAGGCAGTCCTATCTGAGTCTCATGCAAGCAGAGGTGCTCTAACCAAATAGCTGTCACATGGTTACACTGTGCAGAAATCTGTAAGTGTGATAACCCTCCTAACAGAAAAGGTCATTTCTACTGGCTTGGGAGTATTCAAGGCAGGCTGGATGGGTCCCTGGGCAACCTGATCTAGTGTGTGGCATCCCTGCCCATGGCAGGGGCACTGGAGCTAGATGATCTGTAAGGTCTCTTCCAACCCAAACCATTCTATGATTCTACAATCTCTACTAGGGTTTTCAAGTCCCAATTTCTGTTACTCAGGGGATGGAGCAGGAACCTGTGAGAAAAGTAAACAGCATTAGAAAAGGTGCCTGGAGCACACACTGAGGGAGAACCAGAGCTGACTTCTTCCTGCCAGCTACTTAGGAGGGCGTCTGCTGCCAAGCACAATGGGAGCTCTTTTGGGGAGGTGCTGGTGGGATCTTACATTGAGGCAGCTAACAGCAGCAAAGCATTACATGCCAAGGAGGGCTGCTGCTGGTCCAGCACTGTACCCCAGCAGGGCAGGAGGAGGAAAGTAACAGACAATTGCAGCCAGAAACAGGCCATAGGACGGACAGACAGTGTTTGGAATACCTGGAGCTTTCATCCCTCCTTTTCTGCTGTGAGACACTAGTGCTGATGATGAGGGCATCCTGCCCTGCACCTCTCATAGCTACTCCCATGCCCCTGAGCCTGCCACAGTGGGGCAAAGTCCTTCCGCCCTGAAGAGCAAAGGCTTTCACTTGGCATCACAGTCTGTCCCTTCAACTCTTGCAAAAGCTGGACAAGCCAGCACTGCTCCAGCCTTCTAGGGCTTGGTGGACCATTTCCCATCCCACTCTCTTCCTGGCCTCCTCCTGGCTCCCCTGCTGCCCTTTGGACATCTTGGCACCGCCAAGCCTCTCCCTTTCCTCACCCTGGGGACATAGCTGAGCAAAGTCCCACCCTAGCAGG
The DNA here is from genome assembly GCA_013397975.1 of Machaerirhynchus nigripectus. Taxonomy (NCBI): domain Eukaryota; kingdom Metazoa; phylum Chordata; class Aves; order Passeriformes; family Dicruridae; genus Machaerirhynchus; species Machaerirhynchus nigripectus. The sequence continues at coordinate 545,370 of VZRQ01006157.1, read as the reverse complement.
CCCGAGAGTGCAGAAATGCAGCCATTGGAGCCTGCTTAATCAAGTATCTCCAGAGGACAGATTTCATGCTAAGGCAAAGGTGGTCACTGCCTCCAGCTTTGCCATCGCTTTGGCTGTTGCACAGTTTTTCTCTCCATTTCAATCCCGCTTCACGGAGAATTCACACACAGAGCTACATGAGACAGATGCTGGCAGAAAGGGCACAGGAACTAACAGGTTTTCAGACACATGGAGGCCTGTCCATCAAGAAGGGCTCCTTCTGTGCCTCTCCCCAGACCTCAGCACCTTGCTGCCACTTCCCCCCCACACCAATATTCTTGCAACAACCAGCCAAACTTCACAAATCTGTCTGCAGCTGAATCTGACACAGCCACAGCATCAATGGAATGATTTCACCCATGCCAAGACGGCCTAAGCCTTCCACTTTGGTAACTCTCCAGCGCCAGGGTGCTGTTTGATAGGACTGGAGACCCAGGGATAGCTTGGGGACCCAGGGCATGCAATATGTAGCACAGGCAAGGGACCAGTGCAGCACTGAGGGGTGGCAATGCAGGAGATTGCCATCGGTGACACCCCCCAACATGCAGGTGCTCAGTGTCCTGCCCAGGTGAATTATGCAACTCTGAGTACTTGCTCTCTGCATATGTCTGAGTGCTACAACAGTCTCCTCTATTTCCTGTTTGTGCTGCCATACTCATGCTCAGGGTCAGGGACTGGTTCTTACCAGAATCTATTCATGATGGGTTATAAAAGTAAAATAGGCAGTGGGAATAACCCCAGCATCTCACCCTTTCCCTCATGAGGAACCTCTTCAGGGCCTTAAAAGAGCAGACAAATCAGGGCCACAAGTTTTAGGGTGTACCTGAAACACTCAAGAGCAACAGAAAGGACAGCACTGAGTTTGTGCCACCTGTGCTCCCCTCCCACTTGGGTCTCCACAAAATCCCCTTGCAGAGGCTGTACAGAGGGGTGATGACCATGACGTGCATTTCAGTAAGTCCCAGGGAGGAGCCTTCCTGTGAGAGCCCTTCTGTGCTGGCCACCCACGTGTACCGGAGTCCCAGTGCTGCCCTGGTGCCTGGGTAAAGGGCAGGGTGAAGGCACACCCAAGGGAACTGCCCACCATTTCCCTGCGTACCTTGCTTTTTCTTCCTGGTCTGCACAAACTCTGAGTGCCGCAGGGCACTGGGAGCCGTCCGTCTGTAGAAGCTGTTTCGCTGCAGCACAGAGCCCACCCTGTTTGCTTCCTCGGCCTCCTGCTCCCAGACCTGGCTCCAGTCTGGCCGGCCCGTGCGTACCCTCGAGCGCTCTGCTCCGCTGCTGCTCTTGGCTGGCATCCCAGGCCCCGGGGCTTCTCCTTCCAGCTCCCCACAGCTGTCGTAGTCAGCGACGCATGTCTTGAACTGTGTGTAGCAGGTACCTGACCCCAGGTTCACGCTACCATCTCCCGAGGACCTGACTGCAAATGCAGGAACTTCACCTCTGTCTGAACTACTGTGGTCCGTGACATGGCCTTTGGGCCTCCTGTGCCCTTCAATGTCTTCTTGGTCTGCTTGGTCCCTGATACCCACACGTGGCCTTTCTTGCTCTCTATATGCCCTAGGGCCTCCATCATCTCTATACCCCTTTTCCCCTTCCCTATATACTCGATTGCCTCTATCCTCTCTATACTGCTTTCTCCTCTCCCTATACTCCCCAGAGTCCCTCTCTTGCCTGTGCCACAGTTCCTTTTTCCCATAATGTCTTTCATCGTCACTGTAACCCCTAGGATCTCTGTAGTCCTGATACAACCTTTCCCCCTCCCTACAGTCTCCAAGGTCTCTATCCTCTCTATACTGCCGTCCCCTCTCCCTATACTGCCCAGGCACTCTGTCCTCTCGGTTCTGCCCTTCTCTTATCTCAGAACTGCAGTTTCTATATTGAACACCCTCCCTCTCATACACCCTGAAGTTTCTGCCCTCTATATCCTGTCTTTTGCCTTCCCAAACATCATCTGCTCTCCTGCAGTCCATGTACTGCATCTCTCCCTTCCAAAAACCTCCACAGTTTCCATTCCTGCTCTGTTGGTCCACGGAGATGCCCTCCTGTCTCCTGGAACTGTCCCAGCCGCTGTCTGCTCCTCGGCTGCCTGGGTACTGCCTCCTTGTCGCCCTGGGCCTGTCGTAGCAGCCAGCCACGTCCTCTCTCCGTACAGCACAACAGTCTTCATATTCCCAGCTGAGGAGCCGTGGTTCCTGTCCTGGATCCTCCATGCAGCGTTTCCTCTAAGGACAGGTACACATAGTCCTGTGGGGTGTGGTGCAGGGGCCGACTCCCCTTACTCTCTGCTCCCTGAGTCCAGCCCCAGGCTGACGCCACCTCTCCACTCTGCTCCAGCACTCCCGTCCCAAGTGAAACACAGGTGCTGCTTCCTGAAACCAGCCAGCAAAGGCACGGGCCCAATCGCTGCCAGCCCCGGCCTCCTCCACCTGCTGCCCAAAGTAATCAGTAACCAGCCCGGAGCGAGGAGGGGAGCCAGGCTGGGCAGGCTCTCACCGCCCAAACCGGCTCCACGGCTTTGCCAAAGCCTCTCCGCAGGCAGCTCTGAGGCAGGGAAGAGGAGGGCACTGGAGCATGCAGAGGCCCTGCCCCGAGACCAATGTCCTCAGGGAAGGGAAACAGAGCGTGTGTGGGACCGCAGGAAGCAACAAACCAGAGGTGAGATACCAGATCTTCTTCCGCTGCCTTCCCTCCCCTGATGGCATGGAGGCAACAACGTGGTCTAGAAGAGGCTGGGCTCCGCTCCACACCTCACTGACGCAAACTGAAGCCTTCAGGCTGCCCCTGGCTCAACCCTGATGCTGAGCCCATCCTCTTCCCAGCCCTCACCCAGTCATGGGAAGATCAGGAGAGGAGCTGCTTCCTGCAAGACAGAGCAGTGCCTACACAGTGCCATGCAGCCACAGCTGCCTGGTTCCCTGCTCCAGGGGGAACAGCTGGTCCACCCGCTGACAGGAAGAGGCTTGAAGGGATTACCTGGGTTATGGAGTCTGGTGCCAACACACAAAATAAGTTTCCAGGAGGCTACAGAAATTTGCACTCCAGTAACACCTCTGATGGCAGGGCACAACATATTCCCAATTTTCCATGCCAAACACAGAGCTCCTATAAGAAACCAAGACACAACCACAACATGCCCTTGACAGAGAGAGTGAGAGTCTGTGGATGTCATCCATGTCTCAGGTTCTTGCAACACTTGTTAGGAATGCAGAGCCCATGCTCTCAGCTGGTAGAAGACAAAAATAAAACCAATGGACTCTCCCACTCCAACTGCAGGAGGGCAAACACTAATCCTGCCCCAGCCTGGTGATCAGCGAAACCCCAGTGCGCTCTCAAGACACACTGAAAAAGCAATATGACAATTTTAAACATTTACTGTAGAAAACCACATATTTTCTACTCTTCCTTTGGCTCCCCAGAAGATACACTGAGGGGCTGGATTCCCCCAAGACTGTGCCTGCCCTGCTTTGGTTTCTGGTCAAAGCTTAGTGAGAGCTTTTCTGCCCCCAGTGTGTCTCCATGTTCCCCTAACAGTGGTAAGGCAGAGGTCATGCCTCAGGCACGGCACAAACACACTTTGCTGAGCTGATGCAACACCACGTTACTGTTCTGGCCTGCTGCACTAGAGCTGGGCTAGCAAGAAATGCTTTCTGGTCACACTCAGATGTGTCAGGAGGGACATGACAGAGCCTGGGTAGGACACATCTTTATCACAGGGCTAGAGAGGTCTCTTGAACTGGAGAAAAATCCCTTAGGACTACTGAAAGGATACTAACTTGAAGATGCCTCAGGACAGTGCATTAGTTCTTGCCTAAAACTTCCAGAAACCAACAGGGCAGAGGTTCCACAGCATCAGTCCTCTGCCAGGAAGCACTGGGAGAGTAGGAGACATTTCCCAGCAAGATCCATCCCATCAGAAAATTTCCCTTGAGATTCAGCCTAGATTTTCCTCTTCCTGCTTTCAAGTTATTTCATCTAGCTTCAAATCCTCTAGGCCTCCTTCCAAGCATCCCTCTCGCACACCACTGACGTGGAGGCTGTTTGTCACCCTGTTTTCCTGGTGCACCCATATCAGCCTTCATTCCCACGTGCTCTGCCTCAGACACGATCGTGTGGCAAAGTGCCTGGGCTCCCCAGCGCTGATTAAGCAGTGGGAGGATGGAGGCAATGAAGTCAGAGTGAGTAATTCCCAGGCAGAAGCTGGCATTTCACTCCACCTCCCGCATGCAGTGCCCACATTTCCTGCACGTCGTGGGTTTTGGTAACAGAACTGCAGTGTCAGAGCTCCTGGGAGAAGCCTGGGAAGGGACTGTGGGAGAAGATGTATGTGGTCCCATCTTTCCATTTGTCTACTGTAATATCAAGTGTAACGTAATTAACGGCACTGATCTTTACATGGCATCTTCAGGTTTCAGAGAACAAATGTGCTGATATAATCATGGGACATTCCTCTTTCCTGAGTAATTTTTTTCTGGGGTCCAAGAACAAAAGTCACATTTTCAGCTACAGATATGCCACAATTCAAAGCTCTTTGTTGCTGTTACCAACAGCACAGTGCCATTTTCTTGTCCTGGACTCCACGGATGGCAGGAGTACAGGGGCAGGCTTTACTTTTTGCCCACTAATCCATCCCACTCCCAGGCCAGGTTTAGTCCCCTTCTGTCCACCCTTTCTCATCTGAGGGACAAATCCCCACAGGTCTGTATCAGCACCAGAGCAGAAACCACAGGAAACCCAGTGCCCTGCCAGGTTGAGGGCAGTCACAGCACCAACTACTCAAATATCAACTGCAGAACCACCAGCAAAGCCACCCTGAAGTTGCTGCTCTCTCCCCTACAGATAAAAGGGGATGAGGCAGGGAGGTTGGAACTGCAGTAGATGTGGTTTTGCTTTCCATCATGGGCATACTGGGAGTGGATGAGATGAAGGCTCTGGATGTACGGTGGGGCTGGAAGAGGAGATGGGAGAGTTGGAAGGAAAAGGGGGTGGGGAAGACCAGGGCAAAAGGATATCCAGAGAAAGACACTGTGATTCTCCAAGGCAAAATCATGATTTGTACTGCAACAGTGCTTACAAAATGACCAAAATCAGGAATTAAACTAGGGTATAAAAGACTGCCTTCAACAGTATCTGTAAATAGCAGAGGTAACCTGTGCTCCTGAAGCATCCCCCATCCCATGCTGTTGCAGACTCACCTCTCAACTCCTGCAGCTCCATGCTGAGGCTCTCAATGTTGGAGTCACAGAAATCAAGGTTTTCCATGGTCTCTGCTCTCACCAGCTCATCCTGCTGCTCCTCCAGCATCAGGCTTAGCTCGGCACGGGTCTTGCTGTACGCCTCCAGATCTCGCTCCACCTCTCCAATTCTAGTCAGCAGGATGGAGCTGGAGGAGGCTGATCCTGCCTGTGTCAAGTCCTCACGTCCCTCCTCCACCCGCTGCTCTGGGGTGCTGGGCTGAAGCTGTGCCGGGACCACATTTTTCCGCTGGTTGCTGGATGGAGGCCGGGGCGCAGGCCGGGAGGGTTTGACCGAGAAGGACAGGGACCTGCCTTTGGGCACTTGGCCACCCTGCACGTGCACTGCGGTTGTTGCGAGGCTGCTGGGACGAGGAGGAGGTGGCCTCAGGGCCCTTCTCCTCTCTGTCTGCCTGGAGTGGGACACAGATTCAGGAGACCCACGGACAATGTCCTTCTCAGAGCTGTAGTCCAAGATAGAGAAGTGACGGGAGACCTTGTCCTGCTCCACACCAGTACTTGACAGACTCTTCTCAAACTGGGCCAGCTGCTCTGTCAGTTTGGAGTCCAGGTCCATGCAGCCGTCCCCCTGCACTGCAAGAGGGCAGCACTCCCCCCAGCTCCCAGCCCGTGTGTCCAGGCCCACCTGGGCAGTTCCTAAGCTGGAACACGGCTTGGACTTCTCCACTTTACTGTCCATCCAATTGTCTAGGTCCTGGGCGCTGCTCTGGCTCTCCTGGGGCTGGGATGTTCCCCAGCTGTTAGGAGATGAAATCAACTGGCTCCTGCAAGGATTTTGGGGGAAGTGGGGAGCCTGCAAGGGCACAGTGGGGCTGTCTCCATCATGCTGAGGGAGGGGATGAGTTTCTGAGTTTCCTGGGGAGGCTGAAATGGTCCCCCCAGGCTCCAGCTCACCTGCTTGACCAGGTCTGTTGCCCTGTGGGGGAGGCAGCTGAGCAGAGGGGAGAATGCCATTGACTGCCTTTGTGTGGTTAGAGGGGAGTGAGCCCACTGTGCCTTTGGGATGTGGCTCTTGGGGTCCTGTGCTGGGAGAGGCCTGGTGCTGTATCAAGTCAGTGCCAGGAGGACCCTCTGACCTCCCTGCCTTGTGAGACAAAATGGTGTCAGGCTCATGGTATGCAGCCAAGCCATCCTCCTTTTCCCTGCTATCTTTCCCTGGCAAAGGAGTTTCAGAGCAAGTGCTTTCTGGATCTTGATGGATGGTCAATCCACAACTGCCTCCACCTTGCAGATCCCCAGCACTGACCTTTTCCCTACAAGACTCAGAGGCTTCCAGCCTCACAAATCTGTGTGGAAAGATGCCACGTTTTCCTCTCAGCTCCCCCTCCAGCCAGCCATCCTCCAGAATGCCTATAATCCGAATCCTGTCACCCACATCAAAATCCAGTTCCTTGGACTCCAGGGCTTGGAACTGATAGAGGGCAACACCATAAGTACTCCCTGGCTCCTTGTCATCTTTGGGGGGCATCTCTACTGTCCCATTTGTATCACAAGTCCCTGTGGGCTCTGGATCCACTGAGGTTCCTGGTGCTCGCAGAGGAGTAAGTAGTTCCACAAAACCCTCTGGGAAGATGCCCCTGCAGCCTCTGAGCTCACCCTCAAACCAGCCAGGCTCTGGGACACCAACAATGTTGATCACATCCCCTTCCCTGAAGTCCAGTTCCTCCTCCAGCTGAGCAGACAGGTCCATCAGGGCCCGGGCTTGGCCCAGTGAGTAGGCAGGCACTTCCAGGAGAGTGCTCTGGGACAGCTGACGTCTCCGAACTGAAAGGCACAGCTCCCTCACACATGATGAGGGGAAAAAGCCCTTGGAACCCCAGCTGCTTCGGCCCTGGAGCCAGCTGGAGGCCAGGGACCCCCCCAGGATCACCAAGTCTCCTGCAGAGAATGAGACACACCAGTTCAAAACTGCTCTCATTATTGCTTCCCACCTCTTATTCCTGCCTCCCCGTGTTCCCTCCTGGCTGTGGGTGAGGACTGGCACTCTGTCAGAGCACAGTGCATGCTGGGGATGCACACAAGCACCGGATGAGGTTAAGGCATGAAGTATCAGCAGCCTCTTGTACATCTAAGATACACAGTTTGGCTGCAAAGCCGTGCAGGTGCATCACAGCTTTCATTCTCCCCCAAATGCAAGTCTAAGATTTGGAGACTGGAGGTCAGTAAAAAGGCAGTTGTAAATTTACTATGACCAGGTGATGACAATTTTTGGAGTTTCATGAGTAATGACAGATCATGAGAAACTGGTATCAAAGTGGCAGAAGCCCAGAGGACCATGGTGGATTTGACATGACCCATGTCATGAGGTATTAGGAGATTCACCTCTTTCTTCTGTCACTCTAGGCAGGATGCTGTGATTAGGTTCATCCATCCGGAAGGACAGGTGAGGCTTTTGAAGTGCAAAGCAAAGGAAGGGAATGGAGATTACCTCTCTGCAATGACAAGCTCCCTGGCTCTTGAGATGTGAAGTCATTGGTACAAACAAACAGTTTTTCTCCCTGCTTCAAAGGGGGAATATCCACAGGTTCAACAAAGCTGCTAGGAAACTGCCCTAAAACGAGAACAAGTTGTCAGCAATGAGTCTTTCCTGTGACCCACCACCGTGTCCACCCTCCTTCCAGATTTTGGGATTTATTCATCTCTTGCTAAAGGGAAATGCCCAGTTGCCCTGGGTGCCTCAATAGCTTGGTGGAAGAAGAATGAGTTTAGGAGTCAGGAATTCCTGGGGTTTAAAGTGCTTAAGAGCTAACAGAGAACAAAAAGCTTCGAGCCCTTGGCTCACTCCAGGCAACCACAGGCTGTGTGCATTACTGGGACTGTGCCAGCAGCATGGAGCTTCCAGGAACAGACATACTAGTTTTTTTCTGCCCTTACTGCTTTCTTCCCAACTCAGACCCATGGTGAGGACTAAGAGATCCAGCACTGCTGGATCACGAGACCAGTGTCTTCTGACTGGGCATGTCCACCTGGTGCTCCTTCCTCCATAGGGCTTGGCCCCTGTGCAGTCTCAGCACAGAATTCAGGCCGCCACACTCGGGATGGCCATGCCTGTGAGTCACAGGCTCTGTCACAGCTTCAGCACTGCTGGGACTCCAGGGACCTTCCCCACTTTGTCACTGTCTGTACCTGTTTTACCGTGGCACACTTGTTGGCCACCACATGGTACCAGTCAGATACTAATTTCAGTCCTGGGAGCACAGGACGTGCAAAGGCCACTAAAAATGTCTTTCCTATATAATTTGACACAAGGTTATATGAAGAAGTATGGGCTAGTACCACATCCAGCATTGCCTCTGGATGACCCAATATTTTCTAATAAAACACGGAATCACCATATCCTAGACAACCAGAGCTTTGCACTGTGTTTAGGCCGTTTGGCATTTGCTATACTCTGTTGCTTCCTTTACAGTTTTAACCAGCTCTCTTTTTCCTTATCTTAGTTTCCTGCTCTGTACATGGAAACAACATAATGCTGTCAGAAAGGAATTACTGTACATAGAGTTAATTACAATAATTATTCCGCAGAGTAATGAGTACTAGGCTGCAACACTTCCACAGCTTCTATTCTAAAGTGCTTTCTCAATTCCTCACTTTAACTTAGAAAGCTGGGCAGAAAACTACAACAGCTGTTCCAGGGAAAGCAGGAATGCAATTGGGTTTTGAGTTAAAGGTCATTAAAAAACATTCAGTTTGAGTTCAGCATGTTTCTTTATCTTTGAGCTATGACACACATCTGTTTGTTATTCCTTAATAGCTTCATCTTCTATAGAACAACCTCACCAGTTATGCTGGGAGATAAAACTGTTGAAAACTGCACACATAATTCTTACTCAGTGACTTCAGTAGCAGCAACAGGATCAGGACCATGCTCATTCAAAGCCACATAGCAGTTACATGGAACACAGGAGGGATGTGCTCCTGTCCACCTTTGTTTCAGACAGTAGACAGCTTGTGGCTGTTAGGGGAGACCAGACTGCTGCTACAATAGCAGCCCCATCTCTACAGCCAGGGATGAAATCAGTCCCACCCTCATGCTGAAGACAGAGGCGGGCTTATGCTTTGAAGTGGCCTGGCTTTCATCTCCCCAAGAGCTCACACATCTTCTTAACATCAGGATTAAGATGAGAAAGAGCTGCCTAAACAGAGACTATGAGACTCTTAGTGTTTCACTAAGAGCATTCCGCTGTTTCAGAAGCTTCTCACACCCCCCTATAAGTTTAAGAGACTTGCACACCTCTTCAGACACCTAGATATTGATGACAATTTGTGCAGGAAGATGCTTTGAATCAGAAAGGAGGAAGTAGGGCTGAGTCAGAGGGCTTAGGGGGACATATGGCCACTGTTGCTCTATCTCCCACTGACAAGGTCACTTGGACTGGTTTCCAGAGTGGATGCATTTCCACTCTCAGTGCATCTGTTTCCTCTTTCCCCTTCCATTGCCACAGCAGGTCAGCACATCAACTAGCCAGGAAATGGGCAGTCTCTCCACAGAGACTGGAACAACCAGTATTGTGAAGCTCCCATCTCCTCGAGAACTGACCCTCCACTAATCTCTCTCAAAAACAACACACAAGCTGTCTGAATAATTGACACAAAGCTGGCAGGAGACCACTGCACTCTCAGTCCCAATCAAAGTCCCATGAAAGACTTAGTAAATCAAATCGGGTCCTTCCCCACCAAGGGAATATGTGCTCATGGAGCAGACATTTAGCTGGCACTTCTGTGGACCCAGGTGCAGGCATTTCCAGCTCTTACCTGTGACACCTTCCTTCTTGCCGAGGAGCCAGAACTCGTCCACCACAGCCAACACCTCGATGACATCTCCCACGAAGAGGGGCAGCTCTTCAGAGACGCTGGGACAGAAATCAAAGACTGCCCGTACCACGGAGCCAGCCTCCATTGTGCAGGGTCTGAAGGTGTGTCAGTGCCTAAGGCTGAGACAGCGAGAAGTTTGTCAGCAGCCAGAAACACCTGAAATTATCACACACAGGCTCAGGAAGTAAAACCCTTCCTGAGCACAGAGGCAGAAACAGTGTGGGGAGGTCCTGTCCTGAGCTCCCTGCCACCTCTTGACACGTGCCGCAGGAGCCAAGGGGCCGCAGCAATGCAGCCCCCATGGTCTAACCTGCCTTGCCCGGCCCCTCTGGCTATCTCTGTAGGATCACGTGTTTGTGCTGCAAGCGGGGGGAGAAGCAGCAAGAAATTTGGAAGTGAATTCCTGTCAGGAAGGAAGCAAGAGGAGGGGAGGAAGCTCAGCATTTCCCTGACATACAGAGCAGGGCTCAGCCTGCCAGGGCCCGGTGGGCAGCCAGCACCACCCACTTGCACATCCCACCACACATTCTCTGGCAGGATGGGCACAAGCATACCCCTCCCCATGCCACCACTCAGGGCCACAGGAACCACTTGCTGAACCATCCTCATTCTCGGACCTGACTGAGAATACCCTTTCTGCCTTCTAGGTACCTGGCTCGGTCATCCCCTGGGAGGCCTCACCATGGTTCTTGGCAGAAGTCAGACTGAGGTGAGGGTGCAGACCCTGTCCAAGGCTTAGGAGCCAAGGCTGAAATTCCTCCTGGCAGGAGATTGAAGGCAGGCAAAGACCTCCTCGTCAAGGGCTATGTCCTGGATTCCCCCTTCCTCTGCAAATGGCTGTTGAGGACACTCTTCTGTATAATTTCTGCTTTTCAGCCTCACCATCAAGGAAATACATTGCACCAAGGCAGCAGCAGTCCTGCAGCTTAAGCTGCTCCTTTGACTCCTCACAAATTCCTCAGGATGGGAACAGAGATGTTCATTCATCCAAAGCAACCAGAAACTTTAAGATTATTCCTCACCTGCACCTCAGACCAGTGAGAGTTTGCTTGCACTTCCTGACCCACTGCAATTACAGGCACAGGACAGCACTGCCAACACCTCTCCCCGGTGCTTCCAGAGCCCTGCCCTCTGCGACGCTGGGACATCAGCGTCCTCCCCACCAGCCCCCTCGGCACAGCAGAGTCCCTGCTGTGTCCGTTTGGACACAACTTCCCTGCTGTGGGACCCATTCTCCTCCCTTCCCAAAGCGGCTCCAAGTGCCCAGTGAGCGGTCCCGCTCCGAGCGCCGCCCAGCCGGTGACACCCGTCCCATCTCAGCTTGTCAAGCCCCCTGCCCAGCTAAGGGCAGAAAGAGCACAGTGACAACACAACAAAACACAAACGCACGGGCCCCACAAGGGCACCCCTTCTCCATACAGCCACACACAGCCCACCTGAGCCCCGGAGAGTCAGGAAGAGGGGAAGCTAACACAGGGAGGAGAAATATGTCCCTGCTGATGAGGTGCAGCCAACTTCCAGTGAGAGTGCCAGGGGGGATCCAGCCAGGGAAGGGCTTTCTGCTGACGGGACCACTCTGTTTATCCAGTCCGACTCACCTCCTGGGAACAAAGCGGGTTTGTACTCAGCAGGAACAGCTTCCTCATCACGTCCCTCCCCGCCCCCAAACATTCCCCTGCTGCAGCCAGCACGCTATGCCCCTGGCCACCCTCACCTCTGCCATCCTGTCTGTCTGTCGCTCCTATTGCTCTCCACTGCCTTCCCCATAGCACGTGGGCTCCTTGGGACACAGGCTGTCCCTTTGTCACCAGCTTTGTGCTGGCTGTACAAACAAAGAGCCCAATATCCAGCAGCAGACAGCACTCTGCCACCAAAAAGAGATGAATGGACTGGAGTGAATCAGGAGCACAAAGAGCTGCAATTCAGGGTAGCAGAAACCTACTGAGGCAGAAGGAGTAACAGTATTAAAAACATGACCATGTGGAGCAGGGGAAACGATGGAAGAGCTATCAATTAGCTTGAAAATACTAAAGACAAGTAAGGATCGTTGTGCTGTTTGAGGTGGGATGGCTGGGACGTGGCTGCATGTTCTCATGGGAACAGCAGCAGCAGCAGCAGCAGGCGCGGCAGGAGCAGCCCCTTGCAGGCAGCCGGGCTGCCCTCCACCCCCCAGACAGGCTGCCAGCTGAGCTCAGGCTCCTAGGAATCCTTGCTGTACTCTGAATATTCAAACTTCACAGCAGCACTGGACAAAGAGGTGAAAACATATTGCAGGCATAACTGCTGCCTTGGGCTAGTTTCTCCAGGAGCATATGATGGTACAGTGAGATTTCTTGCATTTCTTCTGTCAAAGCTGTAATGTAAGAATGGGCTGAGGTATGCAAGGACTACGGTATGTGTGCTGCAGACCCAAACCCTGGCTTTGCTGCAGTCACTGGGGCTGAGAATACGGCCCTCCCACTGATCCTGCCCATGAGAACAGGAGTGTCGCTTCCTTTAACACACCTGCAGCCCTGGGGACGCATCATTAGAACGTGCAAGATTTTCCAATGAGACAGAAGACAGAGAGGGATGGGCAGGACTTCATCAGTTCCAGCATGTATCTATTAATTACAGTTGTAATAAACCACTAACCTTTTCATGTCCAAAGTATTCCCTGAGAGGCAGCTCATAAGAAAGCACGAAGCAACTTCTGAAACAGCCAAAAAAAGAATCCCAGCAGGCTCATGTTCCCTCAGCAGTACCAAGAAGAGCAAGACCACTCCCTGACTGCATCCAAGTCTAGACAGCATGCCCCTGTATTTGCAAGTAGTGAATCAGTCTTGTGGAGTTTGCTTGCTCCATGACATGAATTGAACACAAAATATTATGTTTTCCAGAACCTTGGCCTTGCCTTACTCCATGCAGTGCTGCCTGCCAACATTTTCTACAAACCCCCACCTAGAGAAGGAAGCTTCCCAGCATATTCCAGACTGGAAACTTACTGAGTCCAACTCTTCAGGCTTAATAGTGGACCCGAGCTTCTCCCAGATCCACCCTAGATCTGGTGAAAACAAACATTCAGCAACAGCTCACGAAGAGGCTCCAGAAGGAAAAGCAGATTGCAGGGAGAGCAGGACTCTGCCTGTGATCCCCCGTGAGTCACGGCTCCTGACAGCTGGCCAAGCACCATCCCCTCTCACCTCAAGGATGGGTGATCCCTGCCTGCCAGAGGGAAGGAGGGAGAGCTCTGCCACAACTGAGCAAATTCTGGGATTTCAGGCTGGCGGAGGTCAGGACTGAGGATCGCAGGACTCCTGCCCCCGCCCAGCAGCAGACCTGCATCCAAAGAGAGCCTCACTGTGCAAGTATGAAGCTGTGGCGCAGCAGGAACTCACACTGCTGAGAACACACAGGCTCTGTCTCACTGCCTGATCCTGCACAAACCAGGTAACGTGTTCCTGGCGCCCGACCACAGCCTGCCTGGTGCCAAGCTCCGGGCCTGACACAACAGCATTGTGCAGCAAGGCAGAGAGTGGATTCCCAGGGCATTAATCACTGCCCCCAGCCTGCATGCATGCATGCTCAGCACACACAAACATTACCTTTATGGAAGACTGCTTATCCCATTTTGCTATTAGCCCTGGAGTGTGCCTGGTCCAGCGTGGGCTGACGAAAGGAGGGACCAGAATGAAATGACGGCTATTAACTCTGTTACAATATTGTTTCAAGATCTTCAGCACAGACTGGGTCGAGACACAGCAGCCCAGAAAAGGCATTTACACACAGACTCTGACAACTTCTATCCCGCCTCTTTTTGCAGCTGAAATTGTGCAGGGTAAGAAATCTCAAATAACGGACCCACCAGCATCAAATGTAATTGTCAGGCACTTGCTAAAAGTACCCTCATTTAGATGGAGGCAGGACTACTAAAGATGCTGAAGCAAGGATTTTAAGCACTTAAGAGATAAGGCAGCAATGTGAAGAGACCATTTAGGCTGATTACAAGAAGCATTAACAGCCCCAGTAAAAAGGGAGACCCAAAGGGTTTGAGGGCAGCTAATCCACTCCTATCCCAAAGCACTGCTCAGATCATGGGATAAAAAACAGTAACGCATGGATGCCACAAATTAAGCATCAAGGAAACCAAACTTAACAGTCTGCCACTTGTTTCTCCACTAAATAATACATTCCAGCTTCTCACTCAAGAAGCAGCGCTGTTAGAACTGACTATGGACAGTATGACAGCACTGTGACTGAAAAACTACCATTTCACCAAGCCGACCAAAACATGCCATGTGGGCTTCCACAGGCACGCAGGATTTGCACAGGAGGGACAAGTGGATTCTTGTCCAATGTCTCAATCTCTATAAAAACCTTAGAACCTGCATGAGCAGTTCTAACTGCTAGCAGGTCATACTCCCAGACATGTACAAAAGACAAGCTTGTCACAAAGCGATTAGAGAAATTAGTATTTAAAATATTAAACAAATACTGTCAGTGATCTTTTTTAAAAATTGAAAAACACCTTGCACTTCACCTAGGTCATTTCATACCTCCTTCCACTCATTGTAGCTCAATGTCTGTTCACTGAAAACACAATCCACCTCCAGTGACAGAGATACCCCTCAGTTCAGTGCAACCTCCAGCTCTGGGACTGGCTTTGACAAGAGAGCTGCTGCAGCTCTTGCTGTGCTCTAGGCTGCAGGATCAGTACCCAGCACACAGTGGGAGGAACCAGGAGTTACGACTGGCTTCTCACATCGTTGCATCAAGAACAGAAGCTTACTAACTACATACTAAGACATTACTACCTTTTTCCTCTGTTCCTCCCCGTGTTCTCCAAATCTGGACAGCCCTCCTTCCCCCTTTCATATCCCAAAGCATCTGCACAGTCCTCATTCACATTTCTAGGGTAGGACATTACCCGCACACCAGCACGCCCTGACTGCTCCCGCCAGCCTTCAGAGCTGTGGCCACCCGCAGTCACTCTCCCTGCTCAGAGCAGAACATGTTGCTGTGTAAAGCTCCCCGAGGTCCCCGCTCGCCTGCACATTCCTGGGTGGAGTAAACAATACCCCGTTGAGCCAGGCTGCCTGGGCCCCAGTTGGAGATGGTGCCAATGCAGGGACTGCGGCTCCAGCAAATGCAGAGCTGATCCTATGAATCCCAACAAAATGGACAACGCAGCAAGCAGGGCAAACCCCCAACTAATGGTGCTGAGGAGAGGAGCCTTCTCCCACCAGGGAAATGCTGATCACTGCAGCTTCTTGTTAGGACATGCTGCTTGTCTCAGCAGATCCCAAAGAGTCCCCCTGCTGAGTTTCACACAGTGGGAAACATGAGAGCTCTTCTGCACTCCACCTCCTAACGCCACATGGCTCCCAGGGGGAAGAAGAATCTTCTCACTTTAAAAAGAAATAGCTTCTTTTGCTTTGTCTGTGACCTGATGTATTAAAAATCATTGATATGAATACATTTTAGGTTGCATCACCAAACCCTCAAGAACCAGGACTATCAAGTAAAGGGCTGCTTAAGCAAGCTCTGGCCTCCTGTGCGACACAGGAGCTCTACCAGGTACCAAACCACTGCTTCTCTCCAGCTGGGCTCTTGGCTGTCAGTGTTCTCACCTGCTCTGTTGCAGGATGTGGCTGAGGGCAGGCTGGTGGTGTTTGTGTGGGTTAAGAGTGGCATGGCAAGGAAGCAAGAGGAGCTCATGCTGAGCCAGACGGCGAGCAAACGAGTCATCTGGAAACTAGAGCACAGCATCAATTTTTAATGCAAAGCAGAACACCTTGCCACAACATGTGAGCAAGATGTCTTTGATGGATATTTAATCTCTGGCACTGGGGACCCAAGCATGCAAAGGCCTGAACACCAGCTTGGCAGATGAGTTTCCCAAATTCTGTATGCTGTGGCAGCACACACCTTACAGACCGTGTTACGAAGTCCTGTCTTCTCCCACCCCAGGGTGCATGGTTGTGTCTCCTGCCATTTTTGCAGACAGCCTAAAACAATACAACTTAGAAAAAGAAACAGACAAAACCCCAAGAGCAGAACCACCACTACTGTGCAGAACCTGTGGCTGGGCTACTGGTGGTAAGTAGCACACAATTACAAAATTAGTCATTACGCCTTGAGTACATATCCAAAACAAGTTGAACTGGGGCTACAAGGACATTCCTCAGCACTGTAGCACTTGATTTTGCACCCTGAACAATATTCTTCAAGATAACTTTTGGACAGAAGCCCATTATGATGCTTTGGTTGCTGGGTGGGGAATCCAGAAATCTGGAAATTACTTGAGTTGGACATGGAAACTGTTCTTTGCTTGCCACCAGTCCTGTTCTGCACTGTTATCTCCAAAGAACCTCAGTCCCCAGTGGGGGCTCTGCTGCTACCTGGACCTCTTCCTTTCAGAGTCCCTAGGTGCTCCTGAGAAGGAAGCAATACATTTTCTTTCCCTACAGAAAGGTTCTAAAAATAAGACAAAGTAAAAGCTGTGTCACTCAGAAGTGGGGTTGAGCAATGTGATTAGAAATATACTTTTGCTGGAGGTTGAGGGAAAATTATCAGTTAAAGCAGTGAAGTGTAAAGGTAAGCACAGTCAGGCTGTCCCACCCAAGCTCACATCACCACTGTCACAAAGTCCATCTGAGTCACCCAGTGCAGGGACACCTCAGCTGCACTCAGAACCCCAAGAGGTCACACAGCCATGGTTCCCATGACATCTAGCAGAGGTGGTGCCCTGTAAAGCTCTGAGAATCACTCCTTTCCTCTGCCTCTACTGCTCAGCTCCTCCCATCCCATTATCAACAGTTCTTTAAAACTGTTGTATGTTCATACTAGTTTTTAATGTCACTGCTAATTCTAAGCAGAGCAGCTGGAGAGAAAACTGA
Source organism: Machaerirhynchus nigripectus (assembly GCA_013397975.1). Taxonomy (NCBI): domain Eukaryota; kingdom Metazoa; phylum Chordata; class Aves; order Passeriformes; family Dicruridae; genus Machaerirhynchus; species Machaerirhynchus nigripectus. The sequence continues at coordinate 528,383 of VZRQ01006157.1, read as the reverse complement.
AACCTTTGGCCCTTACAGAACAGAGGATCTCCCGAACAGAAAGCGGAGGCCAGTCAGAGACGTGGGCACTACCGGCACTATGGAGGCCTCACACACAAGCAGGACACATTTAGACACTGCCCAGCACGACTTGCAGCCAGAGTGAGTCAAGATGAGGGGGATGATGGTGACGTCTTGTAGCACGGTACAGAGGCTGTATTTGGCAAAGCATCTGCAAAACTGCAAATTCTCTATGAACTCTTTCAGACAAAGAGATAAAATCTCAGTGGAAGCAAAGGAGAGGACGGCAGAGGCAAGGGGAAAGAGAGCCTTTTCAGAAGAAAGTTATGGAATCATGACAAACTTCAGAGCAGATGTTAATGCTTATGACACAGCTAGAGGCTTCCTAGGTAGTATGGCAAGGAGAATGAGAGGTGAAAGGCCAGAAGTTGGGGACAATTTGGAACACCAGGAACAGCAGCAGAGATGTTTGAACCCAAAGGCCAAGTTTTATCAAGGACAGGATCAGTGGAGGTACGACTTAGGGTCAACAAAAGGGACAGCAGAGGAGCAGCAGCTGCCTCTCAGAGTCTGCTGAGGGTGACCCAAGCCTTCATCCCCTAGCAGAGCTACTGGAGGAGACACCTCCAGTTCATCTCTGTTAAAAGTACAAGGCAACGGGGCCAGGCTGCCAGTGTTGCAAGAGGGATTTGCGTTCGCTGGGGTGAAAACAAAACGGAATTCTTGCAAGTTTCTCTTCTCAGGCTGCCTTGAACAGTGAATGCCCTTAGAGGAGCACCCCGGAAAGGCACAGCGCTGCAGCCTGGAGCCTCTGCTCTCTGTGTACAACCACCTGTGCCACCCTCACTGGTACAACAACTCCAGACTCCCGGTGCCAAACCACGGTGGGACGCCCACATTGTTTCTAAAGGGCCAGGTGCTCCCCTGCAACAAGCTGTCCAGGCAACGCCAGCTACCATCAGCTGCCTGCCTGGTGATGACCACCCGGCTTACCACTGCCTGCACAGACGCGGCTTAAGACACCACAGTCCCAACGTGCAACGACAGGAGCAGACGGGCGGCTCCCGCTGTGCCGCACAGCTGCTCCACGCCGCCCAGGTGCCCCAAGTGCTCCCAGGGCAGCGTGGGTGCTGTGGGATGGGGCACAGCGAGGACCCAGCCGGGCACGCAGGGCTGCAGGGCCACACGCAGCCCTGGTTCGGCTGGCACGAGCGCACCGACCCGAGCTCTCAGCATCCCCGAGCCA
>VZRQ01006157.1:511314-526914 GCA_013397975.1 Machaerirhynchus nigripectus | reverse complement strand
GGCCCGGCCCCCAGCGCCCGCCCCGCCGCCCGGCTGCCTCCTCCCGGCCCGGCCCGGCGTGGTGCCGCTGGGAAGGCGGAGCTGCTCCGCGGGGCTGGCCCTCAGCCTGGGGAGCCCGGGGTCCCCGGGTGACGTGGGGACATCGCCCTGTGCAGGACCGCTCGGCCCCCGGCTGCGAGGCATTCCCCCACGGCGACTCACGGGGACACCCCACTGCGGGACACAGTGCCCAGCTGGGTGCCCGCGCGGGGACACGGGGTGCCGCCACCCCCCTAGCCTCCCGGCTGGACACGGCACTCGTGCGCCATGCACCGGGCCAAGCTGCTGGCAGAGCACCCGGGAGCCCGGCGCGGAGCACGGCAGGCAGCTGCCAGTGCAAACCCTCTTCGACTTCCCCACAGAGCGCTGCCGGGGCTCCCCTTCCCCGCTGCTGCCTTATGGGAATCTCGCTGCCTTGTCGGCTTCAGCTTTGGCAGCAGCTGACGACTGGGTCTGCACTGTCCATCTGGTGCAGTCTCAGCTTTGCCGCTAGCAGCCTCCTTGGCTGCTTAGATACATTGTAAGAGCATGCCAAAGCATCAAGATGGAGAAAAACAAATAGCTCCCATCAGAAATCCATGACAGAGAGGGCCAGTTTGTGCATCACAGAGGATCTGGCGTACCAAGTACAGTAGGTCCGGCACTGGATTTCCTGGCAGGCTAAAAAAAGCCTCCATGCCCCAAGGGATACCATCCCTCAGCAACACGTTGTAAAGCCTGGAGTCTCTAAGTCCCCCTGAGCAGTTACCACTGTTTGGCACTTGTTTGTGCATTTAGCTACACTTCTCCATAGCAACCACACAGATCTCAGCTTGACTTGCCACCAGCCAGGAGCGGGTGTGTGGAACGCGTCGCATGCACGCTTTCAGAGTCGTGTTGGTACGTGCACAGGCTGGGTGCTGATTCCCGTCTGTTCTCCTGAGGTGGGGACCCACACTGCTGCCATGGCACGATGCTGTGGGCAGGGGACCTGAAGCTGCACAGAGAGCTAGGTGCTTTATTCCCTGCAAGTATGGATGCTTGTAGATGGTTTACTGGTGCTGAAGAATGGACACCAACCCTTGCCACAGGGCTCTAGATGTCCTCTGTCCTGAAATTTCTGTTATTCTTGCCTGCCAAGAAGGTTGTGAGCATTTTTCATCATCCCAGTCCCTCATGCAGCCTTTCAGGTCACTGCCATGACCAACTCTCCTCTGCTGACATCCCCATCAAAATTGCTTCACCCTTCTTTGAGTTCACCGATTTGTATTTTCCCCTTTTCTGCCTCCTCCATGCCAGATACAGAAACGAGAAAGCATTGCATGCAGAGTTCTATCTGCCCTCCTGGTTCTCCCAAGACCCTCACAGTTTTGCTTATAAGAATTTTGGTTCGTTTTACTGGGGCTGGCTTCAGTTTGTTTAAATGCTTTTCCCAGTGTCTGCATACAGTTCTGATTCTCTCATCTCAGAAAGGGTAATAGAGAATGGAAGAAGGTTTGGAGGCAGGCGTTAAGGATGGTCAGAGACATGGGAACAGACTGTACAGTGAAAACCTGTAGGCTGGGACTCTTCAGCTTGGAAGAAGGACATACGGTGGGGAAGAGGTCTACAAAATCATGAGTGGCCCAGAGAAGATGGGGAGGATTGACTGCTGTGCTGTCTGACACAAACCTGTCAACTGCTTTTGCCTTGACTGAAACCTCAAAAGCATAAGAAAACCCTATGCTGCAGATATTACATCCAAATTTTTTGCCCTTTTTAGCCCACGCCTCTTACAACACTGGGTGCGAAGTTCATGGCAAGCTTTTGAGGGGCGTGCTTAAAAGTCCTGCCTCAGAAACATTTTGTAACTGTGTTTTCACGTGGAGAGCTCAACCACGGCCAAGTGGAGCTTTACCAAATTGTTCAACACAAAAATATTCAGAGCTGGGAGGAGAATGAGCTGGACAAATCCCAGCCCAGAGAGAGAGAGACTTCCAGAGGGCTGTTTCTTGCAGGAACCCTCTTGTAGGGGAAAACGCTTGCGACTGAGACACTTAATTTTTCTGCTGCATTGCGAACCTCACAGCAGCCTGCGAGGGTGAGTGATGTGGCCTCCTGGGCTGCTTGTCCTGTTCTAGGGAAGGAATTTCCCTCCTCTGACTCTGCCTTGGAAAGTTAAGTGGAATTGAGACGGTCCCACGTTTTCTAGGACCACAAGAGGGCAACATGAGAGCACCCTGCAGCCAGCAGGCTCAGCAAGACAACCTGTGACACTGCTGGGATGCAGGTGGCATGGGCAGCTCTGTGCAGGCTCATCATCACCCTGTCCAGGCACCACCCAGCTGAACTAGTCAGCTGAAGGCTGCTCCTTGTTCTCAGCTTCATACACATCCTCAGAGGTCAGCGGTCAGCTCAGCCAGCAGAGTGCCATAGTTGGGGGCAGCAATATCGTTCTGCACATGGGGGGAACACTTGGTGACAGCAGACCCTCCTAAGTGCTGCATGGGGCCAGGCCGTGGGATGCAGGGTGTCCTCCCTCGTCCTGCCTGCATGTCCACCACAAAATCCCTACTGACACGTGGCTTCAAACAGGAGGGTCCAGCATCTGCAGTGATGCTGCTGGGCTTGGCCAGTGCACAAGGTGTTAAACCACACAGAAGTCTGAGCATCTCAGCCTCGCCGTCCTTCTTCATTTCCTTCTGCCACAGGAAAAAAAAAAAAGAAAAAATATTAAAAATTACAAAACGAAAAAGAATTGGAATTCAACTTCGGCTGTGACTGCTGAACTGGCCAATGTCTCCAGCCCACACTGGCCTCTGCAGACCAAAATCACTCACAGCCGTGGTTAAGTGCATTACCATTCCAGGCACTTTTTTGCAACAGCCTGTATAATTAACCTGCAAGGGACAGCTTCCTCTGCCTTTACAAGAAAAGGGATGACAGAAAAGAGCTTCTGTTAGCAGGCAGAGCTACAAGAGTGTATTGTGCTGCTAATGCTGAAAATGCCACCAGCACCTTGTAGCAGAGACAGAGGAGGAGGTGACGGTGAGGGGTGAAGTGCAGAATATTGCTTCGGCAGTAGGGTGATACAGGTTGCTTACAAGAAATGAAGAGAAGCTTGCAAAAGAGGAGAAGCAAAGGAATGTTTGGGGGACACTTTTTGGACAGGCTTTAGACAGGGAGAGAAACAGTGTAACCAATGGCTGTATAGTGGAGATTGGATAACCAGCCAAGGAAAAAAGAAATCGCTGAGGCACAGAGGTGGTACTGTTTACCTCTCTGGAGTTATTTATTTTCATTGAGGAGTGCTAGAAAGGTTTTGCCTACTTAAAGATATTTTTACCACGGAAATAACCAGCTTTGTTTCTACTCTTGCTTCCACTCCAAACCTTCCCACACAGCCTAAGCAGCATTTTAAGCCTCAACCTGTAGTACCCCACCTCACTGAACTATGGATCCTTTCTGTCCTAACCCAATTACAACTTGCATGGCTTACGCTGTACCTGCACAGCACACTGCTGGCCTCAAGCATCCACACTTCCCTATTGCATATTGATGGGACCAAGGTTCAGGGTACTTGTCTCAAAGGAACATCTAAATAACCTGGCTTGGACTTCTACTCATCACCAGTTGTCAGACCTCACCTAGTTACTTCTGTGCTCAGAATAATAGTCTGGGTTGGACAGAGCAGACCCCTGATCAAGCCATCTGGTTTGGGCCTGAAGACATAAGCAGACAGGATGATACTTGGCTTTTGCCATCATGTATAATTTCAGCCTGTCTGACTACAAATAATTCAAACTAGCTACTAGAAGGTCCCATTGGCACATCAAGATCAGGAGATGACCTTGAACCATCACCTCCTAGAGTTGCCAGTCAGAAATAGCTGTGCTGCATGTGGTCCAAACTGTGTTCACAGCTGCTCACATCACTGCCTGCGTTTTACCTTCCCCTAACTTTGGGGTCTGCAGGCAGCAAGTATCCTTACCTGAGGGAGAAGCATGGCACTTTTCCCAGAGGACTAATGTTCATGTGCCCAGTTTGTGAGTGCAGCATACACCAAGGCTTGGATTCATTATCCCTGGTATGCACTAGTGGCATTTCATGTGGGCTGTAGCAACAGTCCAGGAGTAAAGGGAGCAGAGCTCTCTGAGATGGGGCAAGTGCAGGAGAAGAACTCAGCACACACAGACATACTGCCCAGGGAACTGTAGCCCAGGCACATTTTGTTGTGAATGACTGCACAATTTGCTCAGGGATTAAATACTTCCTTGTTTAATAACCTAATAATTTGGGCTAGTTTCATGCTGGACTGTTGGAAAGTTCACTGGCTAGAGTCATCAGCCAGGCCTCATGTAAATGGCTTCCCCAGGTCTCAGCCAAAGGAGCTGTCCTCATCTTTGGGTCCCCCGGCGGGTGGCTCTTGGCACGACCTTCTTCTGAAGGGCTTTGTTGTTCATACGAGTGCCTGAGGCTTTACGCTCCGCAGGCTTCCTCACCACTTCTTGTTTGAGCTGGAAATGCACCTGGAGAAAGAACAAAGATAACTGCATTTAACACTGTGCGTGTGCTCTGCCGGCTCAGGGGTCTGTGGGACCTGCCTCTGCCGCTTGCCTTCGAAGATGACTCTGGGGCCAAGTCAAACAATAAGGGGTCTCACTGTTAAGGGAACTCAGTTCTTAAAGCAGTTGTAAACTTTTTCCTCCTGTGGAAAACGTGCTAACAATAAACTATATTTCTTGTAGTTCAGAGAGTTGCTCCTGTGGCAATGTGATGTCCTAGGATGGTTTGGAAGAGGACCTGTGAAAGGCAAGGGGCTGAACTATGTTCTTTCTTCTCCTTTTCTCACCAGAGTAGAGACATAGCACTGCTTTGCATCTCTGTGAATAATTAATACACAGGATGGCTTAGGACAGACAGTTCTTTTTCAATTGCATCTTGTTAGCCTAATCAGTCTTTCAGCGACCAGTGCTTCCAGTGGATCCAAGCAAAAAAATTCCAGGAAAGAAACCTCCATCCACTACAGCCACACAAGCAGGAACAAGAGGGAGAAGGGGACAGAGAGTGTGCAAAACATAGCATCAGCTAAATGGGGAATGGGGAGGCCATACAGAGAGGTGAAACTGGAATTGGGCTGTATGGGCTTCTTGAGGGAGGGATGGGGTGAACAGTGGGTATGGGAGGTGTTGCAGAAATGGGAACAGGAGGGCTGCTGTGAGAGGAGATATGCAAAAATCAGACCATCAGGGAACAAATCAGTCTTCTACAGTAACACAGTAAAAAGAAAATCTGTTTTAAAAAGGAAACCCAAAGAGCTGGGTGCTTAACCTAGCAAAACAAAGGACTGGGCTTGACAGCTCCCTATAAATACACCCGGGAATAAATACCAGGGAAGAAGAGGAGCTATTTAAAGCACAACACTGGCATAAGAACAAATAGGCATAAACTGACCATAAATAAATTTAGTACGAAAATTAGAAGGTTTCTAATCCTGAGAAGAGGGCAGCTCTGGAAGAACTTCAGAGGCTGGGCAGAGTGGGATGAAGCGATGGAGGGTGGGAGAACAACCACAGTGTATTTACAGCAGAGCCTGACCAGTGTACATACAGTGAAGCAAATGATGTGCCAGGATGCCACAGATGGGGGTGCCCTGCTGGTCCTTTGAGGAGCCTGCATCTGTGGTTCCACCATGTTCACAAGGCAACAGCAGGGGCAGGGATCACCACCCACTGTTTTTACAACCAATTGTTTTACAACCAGTTGTCCAGCCAGCCCTCAGAAAGGCAGTGTAGGAGACACACCAGTGTCAACAGCACTTCATTTCCCAAAGGTGCTGGGCTCTTCTTTGTTGGCACTCAGTTCCCATCTGTCTTCTGTGCTCTCAGCAAAAAAAAAAAAAGGCAGACTTCAGCCTCTTGCTATGAGTTTGATAACATGTTTGGTCCCAGACAGAATGCAGATGATAGCAGAGTGCTGAAACCCACAACGCTGGGGCGATAACTGAACCTCAGGGAACAGATGCTGTCCTCACATCATCTCATCCTGGAGAGTGAAAAGGATGGAGTGAGAGCTAAAGAGCAGCAGTCCCAGCCAGACAGGAGCTCTACCTATGGCTAAGAGGCAGAAGGATACAGGAGCTGGCATGGCAGCCCTGTGCAGCTGCAAGGCCTCAGTAAGGAATTGAAAGGCACATGGCATTGTCTTCACTCTGTTCCCTGCTGTTAGCTGTGTGGAGCCTTGTCTGCCAAAACAGATAACCTATAGCCACTGGTAGTGCTCTACATCCCCTCTCCTTTCTCTGCTGCTCACTAGACATACCCCATCACATTTCTTTCTCCCTGGGGAGAAGATATTTTGAGAAAGCCTTATGACTATGCAGCCTGACTCACCAGTGAAGGTGCAGCTGGGCCCACTGTTGTTGTCACCGTCAGGGGCTGGTACCCTTCTGCAGAGGCTGTGACAGTGTAAGTGCCAGGCAGCAGCAGCCGGAAATAATCCCCCATATCACCTGGAACACAAAGCAGGAAGAGAAAGCACTCAGGATGTTCGGGGAGCAAAACAAAAGACATTCCAGTAGTTCTTGCTGAGTTACTTCCTCTAGGATGTGTAGCCTTCAAAACCCAGATTTTTTTCCCCAAATCTGCTGGCTACCACAAGGCTTGATTGGTACACTGCCAGGGATGTCTCAGTGCCATGGAGGAGAGGCCAGTCTGCAAGAAAAAGCCACATGAAAGGGGACTGTACAGCAGCATTGGTTGTGCCTGTGTAGGGAGGCTGCAAAGCTGAGCACTCGCCAGTCAGATGACGGCAGACCTAAGGACAATCACAGCTCCAGTCCAACTCCTTATGCATAACACAGTCTAATTGCTGCCATACACAGTTTTGCCACATTTGGGTTAGCAGGTTTTAGTTGCTCATTAGCTCAGCTGCTCCCTGATTCCCTGCATAAGAAAGCCCCAGGAGCACTTTGACAGACCGTGCACTGTTGTGCTTAGGGACAGGAGACGGCCAACAGTGAGGTAACACCACATTATGGATCACTTTGGAAATCTGAGTATAATCCCATCTGTGGGACTAGGTGGGTATTGCAAATTGCTTCAGAGTGGATCTGGGAGTGCAGCTTTACCACGAAGGTGGTAGAGCCCTGGCAAAGGACAGCAGTTAGGCTGTGAAATGTCCACCCTTGGGGTCAGTGAGAATTGGCTAGAGGGAGCAGTGGCTGATCAGAGCCAGTGCTGGGGACAATCTTGCTCCAGGCTGGACAGGAGACTTCAGAGGGCCCTTGGCAGCCAGCTCTTCTGCAATTCTATGATTTCTTCCACAGTCCCCTTTCCTACGTAGGTTGGCATAGTAAGTGCCAAATATTAGTGTTACTGAGTCACAGACCTATAGCCAGGAGGAGCTTTGATGATTTCATAGTGTGACCTCTGAAGAGCTGAACTATCAGCTATTTTCTGCAGACAGTCTGTAATGTTCAGTCTGCTTGGAGGAGGGTGTTCATGGGAAGGAGGTTAAAATTGGCCAGCAAGGAAGAAACAACCACAACTTGGATAAAGTAAAGTGGCACTTCATTCTCAGTCTAAACTTGTCTGGCGTGAACTTTCAGTCTTTCATCTTACTCTTTCTTTTTTCATCTTATTCTTTGCTATCTTCTGTTTCAGGTCTTTGTAGATACTTACAGGCTTGAGTAGATTATCCCCTCAATTGTCCCTCCCAGATAAAATAGGAGCTGAGTTTCTGAAGTTCTTTACAATAAGGTTTGCATTCCAGTTCTCACCTCTGTCTTTCCTAGGCTTTCCTAAGCCCTCCCTGGTCAAGAATAAGGATAAGGCATATTTCTCCCTGCTCATGTCTTTGGGAAGCAAACCATGCTGACCTCACATATTATAGCCTCTCCTGCTAACCTTCACCCACATATCCAGACATGTAAGCGGATCAACAACCCACCAGAGGTGATGTCATGGCTGATTCCCTGGACAGAAATCACTGCTCCTGCAATGCCGTTGTTATTCTCATCTGACACCATCCCTTTGATGCCCTGGTGAACCTGCGGGGAGGGAGACAGACTGATGGATCAAGGTCCCTCCTTTGCTCAGAAGGGTATTGCCGAGCAGGGCACAGCTCTGGGGACAACCCTACCTTTCCCTGTACCCTTGGTGATCCCAGTTATCCCCAGCACAGCCAGTCTAGGACACAACATCTTCCCCAAAGGCCACCAACAAGAGCACCCCATGAGCTCCATAACCAACTCCCTTCCACCCTACTGGTGGTGCCTACTTGTTCCCTACCACCAGGGCCCATGGGGACCTCCAGGAGAAGGGTGTAGGTCTCAGGACTGCTCCTTTACCTCTTCAATGAAAGCAACAAGGGCTTCCCGGTTGGCCATCCACTGCCGCTCCAGGTCTTCCTCAGGGGGAAACTTATTGCAGCTCAGTTCCAGAGTGATTTCAAAGCAGTTGGTGTAGAGGTAATTGAAGTCCTGCATGCCTGGAAGAGAAGAATAGCCTATGGCCAGGGCATGGCTCCCTTTCTATTCCTGTGTCCCAGTCATCCTGGCCTGTCTTTCTTTGACCAGAACCATCCTCACTCTCCTTCTCTGCACCACAGGCACAGCCTCCTCCCTGTATGACAGTGAGACTAGTGACTTCTCCACCCATGCAGCCTCCCCTTGTGGCTGCCCAACTCTCTCTTTCAGCTGGATCATTCACCAACCTGCCTTCAGAAGCCCAGGAAGGTTGGGTGCCACAGGGGCCTATGTATCTTTTTCAGTTCCTCTTTAATCTTTTTTCTAGTCTTACGTGTTGATTTTTCAGTTTCCTCATTGTGCCTTCTTTAATCAAATTTTTCAGGAACCAGCAGCTGCCTTAGCTTTGGCCACTGTTTTGGGTTTTGATGGAATTACATGGCAGGATTTTCAAACACATTAGCAGATTAATGCTTCCTTTGTCTAGCAGCACACTGGACGAAGGTCTCTGCAGACCTTGGCTATTTCTGTGGCTCTTTCCCAAGCCATTTCAAGTACTCCCAAGCCATTTCCTGGTCTGAGATACAAACACCAGAATGGTCTCTAGTAATGGGCACAGTCCTATTGCCACAGTCCTTCCCCAACCCATCCTGTCCTGAGGTTTCTTGTCTATCCCTTCACCTCTTTTTGCTGTGGAGTGTGCTCCCAGCCCTTACCTTTGCTGAGCGAGTACCAGGATGCCCCATTTGTGATGCCATCAGCAAAGTAGTCCCCGCAGTTCCAGCCCCGGTGCATCCAGCTGTGGGCGTACGAGTAGGTCTTGGCCAGCTAGAGGAAGAGCAGCCAGTGGTCACCGTGCTGGCCCCCCAAGGCTGGAGAGCCTGCCTGTCTCTGGACAAAACATGCTCCCTCCTTTGCTGAGGAGCATGGGAGGGAAGTCAGACAGGAGACAGTTCCTGCATTTCACTGCCACAAAATACAACACGAGGTGCCCAGGACCTCTACAAGACGGAGGCAGATAAAGGTGGAGGAGGAAGAGCAGTAATCTGGCAAGCTGGAAGCTTGTTGATGGCACAAGTGGCTTCTGCCCTGCTCGTGCTGAGAAGAGGGGGAGCAGAGGGCACTGGACCTATGACCCACACAGCAAATGGCAATAACAGGGGGAAAAGATATGCGAAGAAAACTAACCAGTATCAGTCCTGGCAAATACCAGATATATATTAGGGGACTTTGGATTAGGAAAGACTTTGGACAACTTCTGGTTCTAGCAACCATTTGTTTGTTGCCCTTATTAAGATTACTGTTTATTTTTAGACATGAAGGCAGGGCTAAAACTGGGCTGCTGCATCCAAAGCCCTTTGCATAAGACACAGTTTAAGAGAGACTGGTATTTGCATTTTCTAACGCAAACCCTATACCCTTTTTACAGTTCAGATTCCAGTGTAATATCATTCTGTCAGCAGGAAAACAGTTACTTCTGTACATTTCTGAGTCCTGAGGCCATGTGGGTATCATTAGCCTACGCCCCAGACTGCAACCTCTTTACATCTGGGTCTGAGCACAGCCGTGATCCCAGGAGGTTGTGACAAGCCCCTGCAGATTCTGTTTCCAGAGAGGGCTGGACTCCAGCATGGACTTATTTTTCTCATTAACTGTTCTGATGCAGACTTACTTTTTTGTTGTGCTGGGTATTTCCTAATGGAAGCAGCAACTGAAGACATTGTTTTCTGGGATAATGAAGAAAAACCACGAGCTACAGCTAGCACTAACAGGATCAACAGCACGGACTGATGCATTCCTTGAAGTCTGCTTACACTCCTGGAGCGCTCGCTGTTTGTAGTTCCTGTTCTTCACCACCCACAAGCCCCTGCTGGGCACCCACCTCCCTTATCCTGGTCTCAGCAGGCCCCCAGCCACCTCTCTAGGAAAAAAACCCTATGCATTCTAAGATGGTTTGGCAAAGCTGGGTGCAGCTTCCAGCTTTGGAAGAGCAGGTTGTTATTGAGAATACCAGTGGTATTTGGGTTATGGGGAACCCGAGCACAGCATGGACAAGGAGGGGGCTCCTGAGGCTTAAGACTGGCCTGTCCTTGTGGTGGGACTGGCTCACAGGGAGGGACTGCCCTGACCTGGCTCCTGAGCCAGTGGCTGGCAGAAATGCTGTAGTTTGCTAATGATTATTTCCAACACGTTTCTTGGCTCAGCTCCTGCATGACGCAGTGACCAGAGCTCCTATCCAGCTCTCACTCTGCACCCTGCCAGGGAATGTCCTCACCCAACGTGGCCTTGCTCACCTTCTGAAACAACTTATCATCAGGGGTAGGCGTGTTGACCGTGCGCCGGTGGCTCCTGAACCGCTGATCCTGGGACTTGTCATAGGGGTAATTTGCCACCACTGCTCCACCGTGCAGATTGGCCGAGAGCACAAAGTTGTAGCTGCTGATCCACTGGATCACAGCCAATGTCTCTGGCTCCACCTGTAAGCAAAAGAGAGAAGGAGACAGGGAGAAGAGGTCAGTCACCTCTGTGCCAGCTGCTGCTCCATGCCAGGCTGTGGTGTGATTGGTCATGTCAGATCCTGTCCTGCAAAGTGTCTGCTGCAGCTCTTGCAGCTTCCTTTGTTCTCCACCGACTGCCCTCATACACAAAGCAGGCTCCTCCTGTGCATACCCTGCTGCAGCTCCCCCAGCACAACCCCAAAACCTGAGGCACAGATGTTAGCAAGCATGTGCCACCTCCTCTGCCCTGTGCATTGCAACCTGCTCCCCCAAGCTGGCTGTGATGTCAGTCTCTCCTGGCAGAGGTGCAAGCTGTGATACAGGACCAGAACTGCATCATTGCTCTGCAGGCAGAAGGCTCAGAGAAGGAGACAAGCACTGTGCAAGCCAAAGGACAGCGTATTTGCTTGCATGCTGAGACACTCTAAGAGGATGCTGTAGCCCTCATGGCAGCCCAGACTGGTACCTGGCTTTTCCAGTTGTCAGGCAGTGGGATGTGGTGATTTGGCCCGCTGATTTCCCTGCTGTAGTACATGAGTGTGTTGAGGTCAGGGAAGTTGCGGTTCAAGTCCACTCCATTGGCATTGTTCCTCCCTGTCAAGTACCCATTGCTGTCTGGGCCCTGCGGGGCAAAGGTGCATCACAGGGGTGAGTACAGGGTGGGTGCAGTCAGGCTGGGTGTCAGAGAGGCAGAGACTGGCCACTGTAACAGCACTTCAGTGCCTTTGAGTCACAACATGAGTTATTGCTGGCAGGACAATAAAGAGTATTGGTACTGACAGGGAAAATCAGTAACAATATCTTAATTTTTCAGGGTGACAGAGTAAGCCACAAGACAAATAAAGAACTTGCTTTAGCTGAAAGAGCCACATATATCTCCCTGAAGTCTGGCAGCACAAAGAAATGGGTTATTTTTTTGGGGGAGGACTAGGGGGCTTATTTCCCCCCCATCTTTCATGTCCCTGCCTGGCTTATGACAGTGGCATTCAACTGTCACTTTCGCAGTCTAGGGCAGGGGATTTGCAGTGACCATCCTGTGACAAGTAACTTCTAAAGAGAATAAGACAGGTATAGGAAGTCTCCTCCATCAGCTGCCAAGGTCACCTGTGGCAGGACACACAGCATGAGCCCTTGGTAGGGAGGTGAGAAGCAATGGCACCAGTTGAAGGGGACAAATTCAGCAGGGCATGAAGAGAAGGGATTCCCCCTCCTCCTAGCTCTAGTGAAGAGGATCCCAAAGGGGTTTGAAGGGCTTTCTGCCCCTACCCGTCTGGAGGAGGCGATCACTGCCTGGTACCTGCTTGGCAGCCACTTCGTACCCGTCGGGGTTCATGGAGGGCATGATGTGGATGCGCGTGTCATGGATGAGGCGCGTGATCCGCTCGTTGCCCCGGTGGTACTCCTCACACAGGAACTCAGAGAGCTGCAGCAGCAGCTCACGGCCCAGCACCTCGTTCCCATGCATGTTCCCAACATACTTGAACTCTGGCTCCACTGGAGAGAGCAAGAGAGTGATGCCATCAGCCAGGGCTGGGACAGGGGGAAGAACAAATTCCTACCACAGGGAGCCCCAGACAAGCCCAAGGGACACCCAATAAATGGTACAAAATGACCCTTTCCCTTGAAAAGTGCAAACCTCAGTGAGGGAGAGTGGCACAGTTCTCATATGGGCTCCGTTCCATTTTGCCACAGGACCCTGGGAGCAGCTCAGACTCTCCTCTGGGTTGCTTTGGGCCTTTGGAGCACACAAACAAGTATTTGCAGGTGGTTTGGTCTTGGGTTGGTGAAAGACAGCACAAAAGGACCAGGAAGCACTGGTAGGATTGCCCTGGGCTGCTGTTCTACATTTGCTCTCAGTGCCTCTGACCAGCATGGCACATTCCGGGCTCACATCTCTCCTTCCCCTTTACCTGCCTCCAAGGTCAAAGTTAAGGCCCTCCTCACCCTCAAGGGCAATGAGCCTGGAGAAAGCCTCAGCAGCTGAGCTGAATATGGATCAAACTGTCCCCCAGGCAGCTCCAGTATGACCAAAAAGGTCTCTTGCCACTGACTTTCCTAAAATAAGGTCTCAAAATACATACTTGGATACCACAGGCAGACAGTGCCTGGAACAGGACTTGCTGCTTTACTGAAGGAGAGGCAGGACACGTGAGGGACAGGTTGCGCTTTCCCAGAGGGCCTTTAAAAACAGTTACTTGTGGGAAAATAAAATGTCACGTTGCAGGCTGGAGCCGGCATTGGTAGAATGAAAGACAACAGGGGAATTCAGTTAAAAAGGGAGCCTGACTGCCACATGAAAAAGTCAGGGAAAAAAAAGGGTGTTGTTACAAATGTTGGCTTGCCAGATCTTGAGACTCCCATTGCACTGCGAGCTTTCTGGCCACCTGCAGGGATCAGGGGATCAGACTCACAGTGGCAGCATGCAGCCCTGCTGCCAGCTATGATGTCCATCAGGATCCCTGGGGTAAAAGACATCACATTCCAGATTGTAAGATGCTACTTGCAAAAGCCCCTGTGCCTTTTGCTGCTTTAAAAAAAAAAATCTAATTTTAGCTAAAGATTTTGCATTTCTATGTCTTTTGATTGCTGTGTCTCAGTGCAAGACACCAGAGGTGGGCAAGGTATTTTGATCTTGTTGGATTTCAGGGACATGAGAACTGATTTAGTTAGATAATTCAGTTACCAAAAATACAGAAAAATCCTGGGCATTTCTGCAGCCTTTAAAAACATAAGGTTTCAGCAGGGATTCTCTGCTTTTTTTGAGTCTCCAGCAGGATTTGTCAGCCTTTTTCAGTATGCAAACCCCTAAACTTTATGTACATGGACACACAAGCTCTAATTACTGCATGTAAGCCCATTGACTCTGAGCTTGCTTTTCAGTTACTTTTCATGTCCTTCAAGAAAATCCACAGTTTCCCAAATTCTTTGTGCTACAAGCTGAAAGTGCCAGCCTGACAGTGGCCCATGCTACAAGCAGGGCCACAGGTCCATGCCTGCCTGGAGCAGGGGAGATCTGAGTAATCTCCTACAGACTTTCCAGTTGCTTTCATGTGGTTCTGCAAGTCTAAAATCCAGTGGTGCACTGCCAGTGCCCTTTGCTCCCTCCGTGCTTTGAATCAGCCCTTGGTGCACTGTGGAGGTGCCCTGGGTGCCCTCAGCACCATGTAGGTTTCCATGTGCTGAACAGGGCTGTCACAGAGGTAGTCAAGGTGGGAAGCTTCCCATCCCACCTCCTGGCACCCCTACAAATGATACTCTGGGCCACAGGAGTGGAGCAGTATGCCCCCAGTGCAGTGCTGCCAGGCATGGGGTGCTGTGGGGTTTGTTGGGGCTGCTCCACTGAGGGGGCCACAGGTTCTGATCACCCCTGCAGCCCTGCTGGCGGTTTTCCATGTGAATAGGCTGCCTGCGCGTGTCAGCCCCTGCGTTTAGCCACATCAGCTAGAATTTGAAAAGGCAAAATATCCTGCAGAAAGCAGGAAGAGCTCTGTCCTTATCTGCAGCTCAGGGACGCAAGACAGCGATGCGAGGGAGCCCTCTGTGCAGGCTCCCAGCCTGGAGAGGCAGCTGCTCTCCTCAGCTCCCCGGGGCACCTGGCTGCCAGCAAGGTCTCGCTCGGCAGCATCTCCGTGCTGCACAGGCAGCAGCTCAAGGGGCCACTGCTGCCAAGGTTCCACAGGGCCACGTGGCAGCAGGTGGAGATCCCCGAGACCAGCCTGTCGCTGGGGCTGCACAGCCCACGGCGGTAGGAGGGCTGTAGAAGCCCAGCGCCCTCTCTGCCGGAGTCCCTGCTTGCTGTCCTCCTGGCTTTGCCGTCTGGAGGAGGAAGGGCCGAACACTTTCTCTCCTGTCACTACCCAGCAGCACAGGGCAGAGGGTGGGTGCTGTCTCTCCTTGCCTGAACAACAGTTTCGGCAGGGAGAGGGTGGCAGTGCAGGTGGGGTGCTGGGAGGGACTCGCCTGCGTTCTCGCATCAGCTTGAGCTGAAAACTCAGAGCTCCGTCCAAAGTACGCGCCCGGGCCACGCTGCAGCTCAGGCAAGCACAGCGCATGGCACGGTGCATGTGTGCGGGCTGGGCGTGCGCGTCCCTGGGCTGGCTGCAGGGTCCGTGCCGGACACCGCGCTGCCCGGCACCTGGGCACTGCCAGGAGTCTTGCCTGGAAAGGGAGATACCCCCACCCAGTGCCCCAACACTGCCGCGTGGCAGGGAGTGTGGCAACGAAGCCCGTCCTGTCCGAGCCGCTGTCCCCATCCCCCCGTACTCACGGGGCTCGTGGATGCCCGGGTAGTCGCTGAACTCCAGCACGTAGAGGTGCCGGCCCTCGACGCTGCGGCCGATGCTGTAGATGCGGGTGACGTAAGGGCACTGGCTCTGCACGCGGAACAGGGCCTGCACCAGCTCCTCGTAGCGATGGTGGAGGAAGCTGAGGGCGGCCGCCCCCTCGAGCAGGAGCAGGGCTCCCACGAGGGGCCGCAGCCACCACGCCATCCTCCCGCGGCGCTGGGCGCCCGCACCAGCTCCCAGTCCCGGCTCCCTCCCAGCCGGGAGCTTAAAGTGCAAACTCCAACCAGCTCTTTCCAGCCGCCGAGTGCCAGCCCCCTGCACCTGCGGGCGGGGGGCGGCGGGGGGCGGCGGG
>VZRQ01006157.1:473834-511224 GCA_013397975.1 Machaerirhynchus nigripectus | reverse complement strand
GGGGATGGGGATGGTGCCGGGGCGGCCTCGCTGCCCGCACCACTCCCGCAGTCCTGCCCGGCCCGTGCCTGCCCGGCGCGGGTAGTTCCCACCGCTCCTCGCTGGCGCCCGGTCCCCGCTCCGCGCCGCGCCTCCTCTCCGGCCCCATCTCCGGGGGAAGCGGAGGAGACATCACCGCGGGCTCCGCGGGTTAGTCGGCCCCTCGGCCCAGCCCTGCTCACCCGGCGATCCCATTGCTCCCGGGATAAACAGAGGCAGGGACCGCATCGCCCTCCCCACAGCTGCCTGCCCAAACTGCCGAGCTGAGACGGTGCAGGGGGAGGGCAGAGCAGCGTGGGACGTGATGCAGGAGTTGTCTGCTGAGCAGGGATCATCACGGAGAACTCTGCTTTGAAGTCTGGTATCACCCTGCCCTGCTCTGGGAGCGGACATGAGAAAGCTCTGACAGGCACTGGGCAACAAGAGACTGCTTAACTGCATCGAGACAAATTAAAATGTGCTGCTGTCTGCTAACAAAGGGTTGCAAACTGTTTCTGGATATAGTGGAAGCTGGTTCCTTTCCACCTCTCTGCCACCCTTATCCCAGTGGGCAGCAGGCACCTTATGGTCCCTGCTCACTGCCCACTGCCAGAGGCAACCTTGCTTTGCAGTCTTGCCCCACGAGGCTAAAACTCCAGCAGCCTAGTGGCTCTGACAGAGTTATTTACTAGGACAACCCTGACACGGAGCCCAAACATAAGCACAACCAGCTGAAAAATTTACCATCAGGGCTGAACAGGCCAAGAAAAAGGCTCCCTTTGGTAACATGAGCATGCAATTCTGCTCTACCCAGGCCATGCTAAAAAGGCGCTCCTCTGGCCATCAGTAACGGGCTGCCCAGGATACTCAGTGCCACGCCAAACATCTGCTCTCTCTTCAGCCTTGAGGTGGGTTTGTGCTGCATTGCTCTAATTTCTGTGTCAAGCGTTGCTTCGCCCAGCAAAGCATTCTCTACCAGTGCTGCCTGGCACCACTGCTTGGGCTGCTGACTGTCTTTCTACCTCAGTTTTCCAGGAATAACAATGGTAAAACCAGGGAGTCCCTGTTTATAACCTCTAGCTGCTGTTGATAGTCTCTGATGCATCAGTACAGGCTGGTGGGCAAGGCACATGGCTTGCCTGCATCATGGCTTGGCTTAGCTTACTCAGACTTTCCTGTATCCAACTTTCTTCTGCTCCAGCCCCACCAAAGTGGTCCTTTCTCTCCTTGACTCTTTGCCTTCTTGGTCTTCTGCCCCATTTGCACAGCTCCCTCTTACCCCCATTTTTGAAAAAAAATATCCTTTTGAAGACATGACCAGGAGAAGAAAAAATAATCTACATATATAGAGATAGCAGTAACCGTATTAATACCTTCTCCTAATTAAGCTTCATCCCACCACATCCCTGCTTGTCAGCCAGTCTGAAAGCAACACACATTCAGGAGCAGGAATGGCATTGCACCCATCTGTAGCCAGGTAACCGGAATCAGTGCTGTAGGTGATAGCTTCTCCCAGCACATGCAAGAAACCAAGGCAAAGTAGCTGAAGCTGGGGCATGGTGAGCATGGGTATGGGAGGACAGCTCTTGTTTCTACGGCAAGACATGTCTGGTGGCATTTCACAAAGCTGGCAGCCCACACAGCAGTGGGAAATGCCTTCACCTCCTTCACATCTCTGCTCCCAGGGCTGCTGGGTTCCCCTGGAACTGCTCTCTCCCCAGTCTACAGCAATGAAGGCCATGTGAAAGAGTCGTGGGCAGGTTTCCAGCACTACTCAGTGTTACTTGGCAGACAGAGAGTGCTAGGCAGGGCTATAGTAAAATAGCACAAGTCCCATGTTTGGCCAGTTTCCCCCTCCCCTTTCCCTTCCTAGGCTGCTTTCAGCAGCCTGGGACAGCAGCGGCAGAGTTGGAACTGCAGTGCTGCCAAGGGACACATGAGGAAAGCTCTCACTTTCCTATAGAGACAAGCAACACTGATGTGAGGAACAACAGTAAAAAAAGAAATGCCAGACCATTAGAGCCTAAAAAGGAGCCATGGGCAAAATCTCATGTGGGTGGAGAACACATCTCACACATTATTAGGTCTGGAGAGTTAGTCAGCTTTATCTGTAGCACAGGGATGCGGGCAGCCTGTTATCAGGCAGCACATTGAAAGGATACAAAAGGAAATAGTTTTGCACAAAAGACACAATGAAATTACATCGTCAAAGCTGAAAGTAAATGAGTGCAAAAGAGGATAAGATGAATTCGTAGAGAACAAGGGCACCCACAGTTATCAGATCTTGAAGCAATCATTTGATCACCAATTCCCTGATGGGTAGAAGAGAAGGATTATGTTGTTTCCCTAACTATCCCTCTAAATCCTCGCCCACCACACAGCTGGAGACGAGTGCCAATGCGCTGCCTGTTTGATCTGACCTAGCATGGCCTTTCCACATTCTAGGAAAATGACAACCTAATGAATCTTTAATCCAACAATAAATCTGGACATGTTTGAAAACACTGATGAAAGCAGAAACAAACAATAGAAAATGTTAGAACTTAGAAACAGTGAAGGAAGTAAATAAAGACTTAATTTGGAAAATACGGCTAATACATCTGGGATGGATCATACACTCCCCCACCCCCCACCCAGATGTTCAAAAATGGAGAGACCTTGAGGCAGTGGAAGAAAGAGGGGGAGCAGGAATGCTCTGTGCCACTGTGGTAAGAGTGAGAGGAATGCGAATGCGAGCCCTGTCCCCCCATTGCTGCATGGCTGATGGTCACAGGCAGCAAGAAGCTGATTCTGCTGGAACTGGCCATGGAAAGGCTCCATCTGATGAATTCTTTTTCGTTCTGGCCGTATTGTTAACAGAGGAAGATTGGAAAATTTGAGGAAAGTTCAAGCTAATAGCCATAAGAATGAGTGAACTGTGGGGAGTGCATGCTGGAAGAAAAATAACAACCATGACAAGCATTGTTTGCCTTGGCAGAGCTATGGCTGTAGCTGCACACAGAGACATGCAGCCCTGTGAGCAAGGGGCACAGGCCCACTGTCCTTCCCCTGTTCGGGGGGCTGGGAAGGTGGGCTGCAGTGCCAGCATGATGCCACTGGCACTGCCTGGGAGAGGAAGAAGGAAAGGGAAAATGAGAACAGAGGACTGCCTCTGTCCAGTTCGCAGCAAGGGAGAACAAACTGCTTTGAGGAGGTCAGGATGAAGCTAAAGCAAGGAAAGATGTGGTTTGGGCACCAGCAGCCTTCCGGGGAGTGAGGCAACCAGTGTGAGGTGCCCAGAGCCTGGGAAAGACCACAGTGCCTTTCTATACCAGGAGGGGATGCTACCCATCCACTGGGAACTTCAAGGAACTGGCAGGAGAGGAAATCGCATCTCAGGACTTTTCCATGTTTAGTGCCAGAGGCTCCATTCCACTACTGGCAAACTCCCATCTTCTGAAAAACAGCATGAAAACTTTTCTGGCATCAGTTCAGCAGTCTTTATTATGATAAGCATACAGAGACTTGTGTGTGCATCAAAAAAAAAAAAATCTGTTTCTTCAGGGCTGGGCCATGGCAAGAAAACACATGGCCTGGGTGGCAGGGACTGTTGTCCTCAGTGTGTCCTCCCCAGTCCCTCCAGAACAGGCTGTTGAGCCTGGGACAAAGCTGGCAGCCCTACAGAGCCTGCACATCCTGCCTGGCACAGAGCATGGGAAGAACTGGGGTGGAGAATGAAGGGGCACACATCCGGCCCGGAGCTGCTCTTGGAGAAAATGGAAAGCCCTGGCCAGCGCCAACACTTCAAATCAGCCTCCTACTGCAGAGGTGATGGCCCCACTTCTGAGAGCTTTCTTCCAAGTGGAGACCCGACTGTGCTTTGCTGTAGGGCTGGAGAAATCAGCTGTAGCCTGTGCACAGGAAAGGCAGCTTTATCAGGGAGGAGAATGAAAGGTACTTAGAGCCTGTGGTGGGGAACAGTTTTCCTGCCAGAGGTGAGGGTGCTGCAGGTACCCAAGCTCTCTCTTCTGACAAGTTCTGATTGCTTTGCCCCACACTGACACTTGGCTAAATATGGCAGAGATCATAGGGGTCATCAGTCCCAGTGAGACCAGGCTGCTCTTACACCCTGCAAAGCTATCAAATCTCTGCAAGGAACCTCCCCACAAATGGACAATTCAAGATTTGAACCCAAACCAGAGACCCTCATCCCACCTTGCTGCTGCACCTCTCAGAGCTTCCTAGGAGCCCAGGAGAGCTCTCTCTTCTAGGAGGGACCAAGGTCTGGAGTCTTGGCAGCACAGCAGGGCTGAATAGTGAGTAAATATTTGCTAGACAAGAACATGTGATGTTAAAAGATGCTTTACCCAGGAAAAGCAAAATGGTACGTACAGCAGGCAGAGTCTAGAAATTAAAGCCAGAAGCTATCAAATTAGAAATAAGGCACAGATAATTATCAGTGAGGCAGATCAACTGTATTAACAAGAGAATGTGTAATAATACATTATGACTGGCATATTTGGAAACTCCCTTCACTATCATTAATGGTCTTCATGTACATGTTGGGTGGCTCTGGAACACACATTTGAGTTGAATACAGCTGGTTCAGATGCAACACAGAAGCAAAGAAATGAATGTTCATAAGCTTGAACTCTTTCACCAAGGATTTTGAGTAGCCTTCATGAATAAAGTCCTGCAATAACAGGAGAAATGGGAAGAAAACAATCATAGGTCGTTCTGTGAATGTTCACATACAGGCAGTGACAGGATACCTTCAGTCAACCAATTCCTGGAGCCTCAGCCTGCTCAAGCTGCATGTCTGTCGCCACCTTAGAAGTTTTGATCCTGCAGAGACTGTTTGTGGATGGGGTCTAAAAGTCGTAAGGTTTAAAAATATTGTAACGTATTTTGTATTTATCTTAGTTTGGGGCCTTTAGGTTGCACTCAAGTCACACTTAAAGCTTTAAAAAACCCCAAAACTCAAACCAAAAAGTAAGATAATTAAGACAGGAGGAACAAGTGAAGATGACAGGTGCTCACCTGGCTCCTGAACCAGGAGCTAACAATATTAATACTATGGGACTTGCAATGAAGATACAAAACATAGTAAAAGTTCTTTTCCCAGATATTTGACATTTTCCTTTGACATAAATCCTTAGCAGGGACAAGAAGAATAGACTGGCACAAGCTTTCATTCCACACCAACTTCCACATGGAGTTTTTGCATCAACTTCTGACACGTCCTAATGGATCTACCAGTTCTCATCATGAACAAAACTGAGCAGCTGCCAGATCCCCAAGGAGGTCTCAGGAAAGGAACTGCCATTCTGCAGTTTTCCCTGCTGTTCACGGGAAGGATGGATGCACCAGCTCACCTGGGGAGCTTCTCCAGGGCATCTGCCTTGCTACAAAGACTCCGTATGCAAGGAAGGTGGCACGAGCCATTTGCAACGAGGTGTGTTGCAGATGAGGCTGTCTGGGCAGCAGAAGCAGCTCTGATCACACATTTCTCCTGCGTGCCTTCCAGCCATGGCCAAAAACTACCGTTTTTCTCTCACCTACCTATCTTTGCTGCAGACAGCAGAAGGAAGAGGTCATCCCCAGCTGAATTCCGACATCGCAGCGTATTTGCAGATAAAACAAAAACTGGTCAATGGACTCACAGCTGGTGAAGGGTCATTTGGGGATTGAACTGGATAACCTGCTTGGGGGAATATTTCTTGAATAGCACATATTTCAGTGGAGCCCCACAGAAGGCAAAATGGCTCCTGTTGAGAGACAGTGATGTAGGATGTGAGACAGAGGTTGTTCTGAAATGCAGTGACTGGGAAAAACGATGGAGTTGCAGTAGTCCAGCTGGACTCAACAGGCTAAAAACTTTCTGTTAAGTGAGCAGACCTGAACCAGAGATATATGAATGGGGAACACAGAGTATAGATCAAAACCAGATATATACACTATTAGTGACTCTACCACTCACTGCTGAAAACTTTGGTGTCCAAGTTTCAGAAAGATGTAAAACTTTTAAAAGAAGTGGAGTCAAGAGCTACAAGTGAGGTCAGCACAGAGCACTTTACAGATTGAAAACCAATCTATTTAATATGATATAATGACAACTTGCAAGCACCAACAAGGAAAAAGGGATTTTAATATCAGAGTTACTCAGTCTTTTGGAAATGGGCAGAAAAGGATCAAACAGAAGCTGAAGCCAGCTAATTCAGAGCAAAAATAAAACGTATTTTTAGAAGAACAATCTGCCCAAAGATCTTAGGACAGGGTGGATTTTTCCCTTACTTTTAGGTCCTTTAAGGGATTTAGGGCCTCTACTCCCAGGCATGAAGTAGAAATAACTGGGTGAATATCTGGACTGTGCGGAAGGACAGGCTGGGAGAGGTCTGTGTCTGTGCTTGCCTGAAAGGGAAGGCATTATTGGGGTTGCACATCCTGACCCCCTCCACACTGCCTACACCTTTGCTCAGGGAAACAGGTGTGTGTTTGCTATGCCTTCCTCTCTACAATATCTGCTTCCTTTTGGCCTCTACATTTACGGGTCATTAGGAGAAGAGATTTCCGAGATTTTCTGGGAGGTAGACAGGCACCAGTGGTTTCTGAGTGTTTTTACAAAAAAAGGGTTTCTGACTTACCTCTCTTTTTTTTGGACCAAGAAATGGAAAAAATGGGAGAAAGTGATTCATAAACTCGATCGGTGGCATCGTCCTAGTTGTGTGCTAGAAGACGGGCTGCAGTATGTGCACTCACAAGCCCTGGGTGGGTCTTATGGCCATAGGATAAGCCTATGCCATGAGGGAAGGAAAGGCAAATCTTCACTAATTTTGCTGGCGGAAGGAGTGGTTCAATCTGTGCATACTCATGCTGTTTAACTGCTGCCAGCTGCCCATAGGAACACCAGCTAATACACACTTTCCCTAGACTGGAGGCTGCTGTGTTATCAGCACAGTGACCCTGGATTGCTTTAGTGGGTCTGTACCTGAGGGCACACTGATCACACCAGAGTCCCTGCAGGCATAAACAGTCACTAGTGGTCAAGGAACCTGGGCCAATACAAGCTGTTTGTACAAAAACCAGCAATGCCTGGCTGGGAACTTGTGGCTTGATGTACCTTAGGGATGCGGGAATGGCTCAGTGCAACAGTGAGCCAGGTTTGGTCCAGCAACATCAGGAAGACGTGGGAAAAAGGCATTTTGCCACCTGCAAAAGGAGCTGACAGCTGACAGAGCCCACCTAAGGGCTGATGACCACAAGCACGCTCAATTTCTTCATCCTCATCCCTTCTTTTCCCAGAGTGGCATTTGGGAGCCTGACCCACCTTCAGGGGCCAACCAGGTGCAAGTGCTGTACCCAGCTGTAGGTCTGTGAGAGCTCAGGGCGCAGGGAGGTGAGCAGAGGCGTGCTGGTGCAGAAAGGGCTCTTGGGAACAGCTTCAGCAGAGAAGGAGCAGGATCACCCTGTATGTGATAGCTCCCAAGAGCTCAGTGGGATGTGTGACCCTGAGATAACCCTTGCAGGAGCACTGGCTCCCAAAGACTGCTGCCACTTTTCTCTTCATAATGCTGTGCACAAGGCAGAAACCAACAAGCAGCAAAGTTTCATTGAATGAAAGTACGACCCATTCAAGAAGGGGACACCAGCTTGTCTGTCCTTGGCAGAGAAGGTGGCAAGCCTGACGTCCCAACATCTGTCAGTGCAAGTGTGATTCAGAAGAAATAAATGCCCTTGTTGTACAGTCAGTAGCTTCAGTGAGAGGGACTCTGCAGTACAGCCTGCTCTGCTGGGGTCTCCTAGCCCTGAGCAGCCAGGATGACATGGCTCCTCTCCCCTTCAGGTTCTTCCTAAACAATCCCCTTCTGCAGGCACTTGGGCTTGTGGAAGAGAAGCCAGGCGAACAGGAGCATGGATACCAGCACGAGGGAGCACAGCACCATCAGCCCCACGTAGCTGCCATGGGAGAGAGGGGGCTCGGCTGGCTCCTCTGCAGGGATCATGTTGGTCAGGTTCAGCATGTAGCCCAGGGTCCAACCTGCATCACTGCTGCCGATCTGCAACAGGAGAAGAGCAGAATCAGTGCTGGAAGGCTGCCTGTGGCATTGCTGGGGCAGTGGCACCCCTGGGGATAAAGGGCCAGGCTGTGCAGCGGAGGCCGCAGAGAACTGCTGGGGTACAGCCCTCCCCACCATGAAACATACCTTTCCAAGGAAGTGGATCATCTGCCAGTTATTTTCAGTGAATTCATAGCCATTTTCCAGGAGAGAGAGGATGTAAGTTCCAGAGAAGCAATATTCACTCAGGTACTTTTCTTTGATGCGGTGATATGCTGTCTTCACCTAGGGAAGGAGGCAATCACCAGACTGTTAAACACACCTTCCCACTGCTCCAGCTTGTGCCTGAGCAGCCACTGCAGGTACTGGGGGATCTTCCCTGTCTTACTCTGGAAATTAACCCCAGCCTTTTATCCTACAGAAAAGTATCAGCAGCCCCAGTCTACTGCAACAAGCACTGCTCACCTCTTGCCAAGGCCGGGCACAGAAGCTCTCAATGGTGCTGGTCACTTTGTTCAGGGCAAGGGGTTTTGGTTCACTGGTCAGGTTCAAAAAGTCCATCACAAAATAGAAAGCAGAAAAAGCCTGAAGGAGAAAGATTCTTTTAATCTGACTAGGCCACAAATCCCACAAAAGAAAATGAGTTTATTTATAGACAGAGAAATATAAGAAGCAACATCACACACACACACGAGCAGGAATGTTTTCAAGAGTGATGCCATTTTGAGATATACACCTCAGAGCTGCTGAGAGATGGAGGTAGGAATTATGATATCCTGAAGAACTTCTGTGAGCTCTCTCTTTTAAGTGTGCCAGTAGCACACACTGATTGCCATCACAACCATGATCCCATTTTGGCAACTGAGTGAGATGAGTGTGCAACGAATGTCACCACAAAGAGCAGAGGTGATGGTCTGAAGGGATTGTACAGAGCCCCATCATATAATCCAAAGTCCAGAAACCCCATTTCTGACCATGGCCAGTAGCTGATAGGTAGGAGGCAGCTTATGAACAGGGCAAGGGCGTATTAGCAGTTTCCTGGAAAGCCTCACAATCACTGATGTCTTGCAGCTTGAGGAGTGATGGTGTCACACATAATGTGTGTTCAGAGTGTGCACTGTCTCCTCATCATGTCTGGGAAGCAGACAGGTGAGCTGGCTGGTTTCAGTAGCACTCAGACACTGCTGGGTGCATTGCAGATCTGGTACCACCACTGACCTCAGGAGGCAAGATTTGCAGGAGCAGTATTCCTGCCTGCAGCACGCTCTCCTGCCTCTGGTGCTGGACATCAGGAAGGACAGCTTGGAAGTGAGTAAACAGAGCGCCCCAAGGAGATGGGTTAGAATGGGAACAGTGCAGTACTGGTAGGCCAGTATTTCCTGGGGTAGCTCTTAACGTGTCTGTCCTCACAGCAAGTGCAGCACTACTTTTGTAGTTACATATCCAAAAAGCCATCTTGTAAATGATTTCCTGCCTCAGTCATAAAGAATGCGCTCTAGCATTACTCTGAATTTCTGCTCTTCTGACATTCTGGATTATAGAGAGTTGAAGAATGAGTGAAGACTCACCCCAAAATCCCCTTGTAATGGAGGTAGGTATATCCCATTGAAGGAGCAACTGGAGTAAGGACAATTGGTTTTGTTGAAGAGTGTCTGGATGTTTTCTCGGCACTTTTGATAGTCCCCCTCTCCCTCTATGTACAGCTGGCTGAAAGGTAATTCCTTTTTCTTGTCTGATGTGCAAGGGTTTTTGAAGAAGTCACTTATATTTATAGTCCTCTGATAACCCTGGTGAAAGCATGGGTCGAGGAGACTGCTGCTCTCCACAGTCTGAAAGTAAAAATCAATCCAAGCTGTTACACTTTGCTCTAGAGTAACCTGGGGAAAGAAAAACCCTGGGGAAGAACCACAAGGAAGGGTGGCTCTGGTCACAGTACATCACATCAAAGTGCACACATCAGGTCAAAGGGATGACGATGGCTTAAGGCACTGGCTGTGCAGGGGAAGATGTGGGTACTGCCACAGCCTCCCTGTAGAACCCTGGGCAAATTACTTTAAGTCACAGTTTGTGAAGCTGCGCTGTTGATTTGGGTTTCTCAGGGATGGTAAAATGTCGCCTCCCCTGAGTACTTCAGTTAAAAGCAGCTCTCTTGTTATCCCATGCCCAAGAATCAAGGCATCTCAAACTGGTAGTACTTTTGAAAGTATTGACTGTCACCTCTGGGCACCTCACGCCCAGTCTGTGCGGACAACAATGACATTTCCCTAATCCAGACTAAGAGGTGAGCTGAGTCACAGCAACTTTTACAGCACAGTATCCCAAAGCTGGGAGGGTCCATGATCTCCACGTTCAATTACAGGTGTAGATGTACTTGCCTGTAGGTCCCTGGCCAGTTTCTGTTGCAGAGCCTGGTCCTTCCCATAGCAGAGAAAGCTGTGTGTGTACACTTGGTAATCCTTGCCATAGAGACGGAAGTAGAGCTGGTTCTCCGGGGACTCCAAAGAGAGGTCCTTTGATACAAAGGTAATCTGTGTGGAGGCTCCTCCAAGGTCTAGTGCTCCTGATGTCTCACTTAAGGATGTCAGGGAGTGTAGAAGCTTTTTCCAGCCAGACTTGGGTGGGGGGGAAAAAAAATCAAAGTAAACCAGATATACTGGGCATGGAGAAGATTTATTTTGTAAAAATGAAAAAGAGAAAGAACTATGAGGAGAGAAGCAGAAGCACAGAACACCGGAAACATGGGAAGTCCTGGAGGGGGCATGAGATGAGAGCTGGAACAAGACATAAGAAAAATGTAAAAAAAGATTGTAAATACAGAAGATGGATCATGTCCAAGTGTTTGCTGGAGGGCAAAGAATATGAAATCTAATGCCATTTTTATGAGAAAAACCAGTCCACTTACTGTTTCAGCTCTCAGAAGATTTATAAGCTCAACAGGAAAGAATCATAGTCAAACTTTACAGAAACAGAAATATTTTAGATCAGGAATTGAGAAGGATGCTGTACGCGAGCAAAATTATTGATGATGCTGGTGTTTTATTTCAGTGCTTGAAGCTTGACTATAGTGGTGCATGCTGATAGCACTAAGTACCAGGATGTACTGACAGCAACTGCTGAGGCAAGATGTGCAGCTTCCTGATCCCTGGTAAATGGCTTACAAGGCAAGATAGTGCCTCTGACACCTTGCAGGGCATGACTTACAGAGTGCTGCAAGACAATGATTCAGAGGTACTTGCTATAGATATACTACCTGCTTGAAATTTCCCAGAAGGTAGTTAATGGTGATCCATCCATAGGCTCCTTCTTCCTGACCAGTGATGATTCTGGCACCCTGGAAGTTGAAGGGAGCTGAGCGTAGTGTGTTTTCTACTGAGGACAAGACTTTGTCAGCTGCACTTTTGTTCTGCAACCTGGATGAATGGAAGAAAGGATGGAATGACTCTGGCTGACAGCTCTCAGTAGTCTATGTGCTTTATCCTGAGCAGGCAGGCTGCAACACCAAGTGTCAGTTATAAGAGAACGGTCACTCATTTGGGTCATTCAGCTCTAACTGGCCATGCTCCTGTCTGTCACACCTCGACAGCACAGCTGCCACCAGCTCTGACACTTACAGACCCTGCAGCTGAGAGTGGTAGGTACTTGGAGCAGACACCAGAGCTCTTGTTCTGTACCATGTGTCCTGATAGGAATTGCACTGTGTAGACTCCTCTCACTCTTTACTGTCACCATTAGAGAAGAAATCCAGAAGGTATCCCCAGGAAGATTTCCCAGGCTATGTATACCTAAGATCAGTTCCCTGTCCTAGCCAGGGGAGGTCTGGGTCACCCTCATGAAAATCACAAATTGTAATTAAAGGAGGATGTGATTATAAAGTTACCTTAGCCTCTGGTGACCCTCTGTGGGGAGTTGCAACATGTTTGGGCTCAAAAATCCTGGATTAGGCCTAATAGCAGACTGTGGGGATGTTTGAGCATCCCTTTATTGTGGGCACTTGGCTGGGGCATTTGGGCACTCCACTTGGGCACTGCTGATCTCCTGGTGTCTCTGTGCTGCATGTGGATGCAGGAGATGATGGAGGGTTGGAGTGAGTGAGTGAGCAAGGGAAAAGTCCAAGGGACTCGGGGCTCAGAGAGGTCAGCAGCAGAGGACGGTGTCTGGGCACAGTGTGGGCTGGCAGTGTGTCCAAGGACAATTCCCGAGAGGTCCCCACTACGCCTCCATGGCGATCCCAGGTGCAGTGCTGCAGGAGAAGGGGACAAGCCCTACAGTACCTGAGAAGCCGCATGCCAGCAGTTGCTCCGAGGTAGATGGGTGTCTCTTTGTGCTGTGCTGAGGGAATCACCTCTTTTGCTTGTTGTAGGCACTGTGCCAGAGAGGGACCTGCCTCCTCTGTGGCATGGGAGTAACCTGAGATCCCAGGGCCTGCAAGAAGTATGGACACTTCATTGTTCGGACTCCAGGCACAACCCCAGAATGCTGCCATGAGCAGGTGTGTTAAACCGTATCACAGGCAGCAGAATCAGATTCAACCACCCTGTTCCTAAGGAGCTTTAGAAATCCTACAGCACCAACTAAGCCCAATGCACGTGGTAGGTGGTGACAGTGCCCAGCATCTGCTACCCTTTCTCTGCAAAGCAGGCTATGACAATGAGGGCTGACACAAACCATTTCTTTAGCATGCCCT
The DNA here is from genome assembly GCA_013397975.1 of Machaerirhynchus nigripectus. NCBI lineage: Eukaryota > Metazoa > Chordata > Aves > Passeriformes > Dicruridae > Machaerirhynchus > Machaerirhynchus nigripectus. The sequence continues at coordinate 498,486 of VZRQ01006157.1, read as the reverse complement.
GAACATCTGCAGTCTCTTCTCTGAGTCTGCCTGGGTGTACCCTGGATCTGTGCCTGAAAATCCCTGACCCTTCTATGCTGGTTCCTCCGGGGCCAGATGCTGTCATTTGTTTGTGTACTTTATACTCACACTACAACACTGGGTGTTCTGCAGCTATTGCCTCTTGGGCTAACCCAAGGAAAAAATCACTGTGCCTCTCTGCCATGTGTTCCCCAGTTCCCTGGACTGCCCCAGGACCAGGGCCTGCATGGCAGCAGTGAAGCCCCATTTGCTCCATCTTGCTGTATGCTCAGCGTGCTGCTCGTGATGGGGGATGCTGCAACGCTGAGCAGCTATCCCAGGAGCTTGATAACAGTAGGGTTCTCCCCTGCACTGCAGAGGCCTGAAATGACCCCAGGCAGGTCTAACAACACCTCTGATCCCCTCAGAATGCAGCGATCCATGATGGTCTGTGCTGTTCCTTGTTGTGTGCACCCTTAGGCTTCATCTATGCCTTCCTAAACCGTACAGTATCTACACAGCAATTAAATAGAATGAAAAAAAAAAACATGACACACATAAGCTGAGCAACCTTGAGCCACAAGCCCTGTGCATAGCTTGCACAGAAGCCTTGAAAAACAGCAAACCATGCTCTCCGTTCTCATTGCCTTCATCAGCACTTCAGCAAGAGTACATGCAGACATTTTACTTTTTAAAGTACATTATTTGGTGCAGTTCTTTCCAAAAAGCAATTAATTCCAAACATCCTAAAAACAAAGGAAAAAGTGGATCTATTTTTCTCCCCAGGAAGGTCAGGCACACACAGCTCCCCATGGGAAGCAGTGGGATATACATTATGTCACAGATGTAACACTGTTTCTACTATTGGCCTCTTCCTCTAGATTTCTCCTCCCTCACCCTCTTATTACATGATCTCTTCTTCATCCCAAGCCCCTTCCCCAGCTCCTTTTTCTCCTCTTACCTTCAACTTTACACACCTCCACCTGCTTCACCACCCCAGTGTCGTTCTCCTTCTCTGCTGGCCACTCGTACACATAGAGGTTAGTGTGGGACGATCCCGCATCCAGCACGATCCCATACTGTGGGCGAAACAGAGCTGCTACCACACCTGAGGCACCGAACCAGACCCAGGGTGTGCTGGCCTCCACGCACGGGGGACCAGGCACACACAGCCCATCTGTCTGGCAGCTGTGGGAATGTGAGTCATTGCTCTCTTCAGCAGAGCTTCAGTGCAAAACTCCCATCAAAGGAAACAGGAGCAGAGAAACCACAAAGTTGGGACTGGTTACTTAGGAGATCATTCCCCGTGAAGCTGTAACTGGTTTTACCACAAAGATGTACAACAAGATGTTGAGGTGCATGGAGCCAAAAAAAGAGGTTAGCTGGAGCCAGCAAGGGCAGCAATGTGTCTGTGAGCCCTATGGACACCTAATCCCCCATCTTGTTTTCCTCTAAGGGTACCAGCTTGTAATACCTTAATATTCTTCGGAAGTGGCTTGTTTTGGGTCACTGCTACAGCAATTAAAGCAATTACAGCCAGAGCAGAGAGGAATCCCAGGATGAGTAGAATTGTTCTTGTCGAGGACATCTTTGGTTTGGTACCTGTGACTAGAGCAGAAAAAGGATGTTAGTGTCCCAGTAGCCCATCTTACCCCAAAGGCATGTCTTTTGGCACATTCCTGCAGCCCCTTTGCACTGTGAAGTATCTGCCTTTGCCCATCAGGTTATGAATAGCCTGTGTTTGAGAATTGGCACAATATGATTATAAATCACACACTTTGCAGAACTTCTACCACACTAATTCCTTAAATGTTCCAGGCATATTTCGGATAACCTATCTAACAAATTAGGATTTTTCTGTCTTAATATACATGGTTAGCAACAGAATTCTGTAAAAAAGGCCACTTATGGCTGATGAAAATCATTCACAACCAATATGTCACCTGAGCTTTTAGAACCAATATACATATACCTGCACTTGTTAGTGGCTAGCATGATGCTGTCTTTCACATTTTCCTTCTTTGGATAATCTTTCATGTATCCCACAGTCAAAACCTCATTTCACAACTTAGACTTGGCCAGTTTTGCAACTGTTTAATAAAATACCATCTTACTACATGGAGCTCTACAAAGGGTATCAGTGTATTCTCCAGATTTATAACTTTGATGTAAATTCAACACTTAGAATGAACAAATAAATCTAAGGAACATATTTGCTCCCACTATGACATGAAATCCATTTCCACCAACAGTGATGCTCCATACTCAAAAGCACTGACTTGCATGGGCACTAGTTTCTCTTCTCCTTATACACAAATACTCCAGGAGATGTTTAGAAGTATATTACAGGTAATTCAGGATGGCAATACCTCAGTGCAGACAACCACATCAACTACTATCACTCTCTGAGAAGGTGACTGAACCTGCTCTGCATCTGCATGCCAGAACTTGGGTTCCAGAGGTCTCCAGACCTCCAGACCCAGATCAGTGCTCCAAATCCATCCTGGCAATTCATGTCATGCATGCAAATATGAAAAGCATTCAAGTTCTGGTCAGGGTCAGCTTCTAACTGCTCTGGTTTTATGTGAGATGTGGTCCCACGTTCCAGAACTACATAGTGCTACCTGACCTTACAAATGACCCTAAATCCCCAAGTTATTTTCAGAAGTTAGCCCAAGTGAAAAGAAGCAAGGCACCTCTGAAAATCTTGAACTATAGACAATAACAGCTACTTGCCTTCTTAGAGAAAATGGAAGTGCCAGGAGAGCTCGCTTTGAAGATGCCACAGACAGTCCCATTGGGAATGTAACACTGACCTGGAGCTCTGTGCTCGCTCTCACGTGCGAATCTGCCGAGGTTCACTGTGAAATTTGGAAGCTTGTAACGCATTTTGTGAGTGCCTGTTAGAGGCTCAGCATGCTTGCCAATATCTCCAAGAATGCAGCTTAAAAAAATAGTCTAGTGTGCATACCAGACAGTAGGAAGTAAGAATGTATTTTATCCAACTCTATTCAAAAAGGCTCAGAACTCAGGGCTTGAAGTGATTAGAAACAGCAGAGCATGATGGCTGGGAGACCTTTCTTCTTATTGGAGAGAGTAGTTGGCTCAGGCTACGATAGCACTGAGCATGTCTGTTGAACAAAAATTATTTTAACCCTAGAAAAATGAATAAAAACAGATTCTATAATATAAAACTAGCTGCACAATATAGATATGAAGTTAGCGTGCTTGAAAACGGAAACTGCTGCTGACAGTTGCACAGCACACCTACGTAATTATTGCCACCCTTACTCTGAGATCTTGCCTAGAGGCAACCATGAACGGATTTATGTGTTTGCTGTCACAGGAATGAAGGGTGTGTGACTTTGCACAAGTCCTAAGATTTTCAAATTTCCTGTTGTGATGGGTACTGTCAGCCTGCTGCATCTTTCAGCAGCCACACTCTGAAAGTACCAGCACTGACAGCAAAGCAGGAATATTTTTCTCACTGTAGTGGACCATCCCAGTTATCAGCTAGAAATCCCTTGTCTGAAGGCAGAGGCATAATGATAATTGTCTGCATCTCACCTGTAGCCTGAGATTAGTAATATTTTTGCCAAGGCACATTATTTTCTTAACCCTGAATATGACTTTGGTCCAGATTTTAGTTTGGTATCATGAGCACTTTTCAGGACTCTGGGGTTTGTAGACAGGTGACTTCATTGCTGTATCCCATACCAGACCATCCAGCTCTGTGAACTCTAATGTTACCAAGGAGCATTTTACTGAAATCTTTCATACAAGAAAAGGTACAGGATGATAAGCATAATCCAGAAGGTAATGTAACAAAGTAATAAGCTTCCAAAGAGTGCTCATAGTGTACAGACCTGAATGCTTGACAGACTTACTTTAAAAAGACAAACTTATTTTTAAAAATCTAAACAAAAACCAAACCAAAAAACAGCACTGCAAATCTGTCTAAAGAATTCAATGTAGTTAAAATTCACTTGCCATTTCTTCAGAAAGGTGAGGTATTTCATTAAGTTCCTTTTTCTGTGCACTTGGTTACCTCCATCAGCTCTAGGTGTAATTGCAGGTTCTACAGGGGCTAAAGAATTGAGTTATTCCAGCTTCCTCCAGCTCCTTTGAATTTCACATTCACACTGCTGAATGCCATGCAAACACTCCCCAGTGTCCACCAAGTGGAGCAGTACTTGACTGATTGCCAGGCCCCAGGATTTTCCTTCCACTAGCTGTTTTCCTCAGGTAAAGATTAGGCAGACACAATCTTCTGTCCCTGGACCCAGTCAGAATCCAAACAGAAACAGATCTTTACTCTTTCTCTCATACTGCCCACTGTGTGCAGTGACAAAAACATCCCGTACGGCCATAAGCAGGCACAGAAATGATGCTGCTTTCCCTCTCCCAGAGCTCAGAGTTGCTTGGTGCTGGAGCCCTGCCCAGCTGCACAGGCATTGAGCACTCTCCAGATGCTGGAGCACAGCCCAGCTGCTCAGGCATCTCTGCCTGTTTCCAATTTTGGTCTCTTTGCTTTTTTGTAGGCGCTACCACTGGTTCCATCCAGTGATGGTCCCAAAACATAAACAGATCTAACATCCTTTCTGTCTCCAAGACAGAGAACTGGGGAGGATGTTGTCTGTCACTCCAGGTAGCAGCAATTTTGCTGCGGAAACCCTGTTGCTCTTAGTGAATAACCAGGAAGGACCACACCAGCGTGGGAGGCAGCTCTGTGTGACGGCAAGGAAGCAGATTTGACTCCTGTGTCTTCCAGAGCTCAAGACAAATAGGAAATGGTTCCTCCAGCCAACACCACACTAAGCCACTGGCACCTCTGCATGCCAGGAGATGTCACTCACAGCCAAGGCTGCCCCCCCTCAACACCCTTCTGACCAAAAACCATTTAGTAACAAAACTTAAAATGAATCAGGTAACCAGCTGCCCTTAGACATGCAATAAGGAGAGACTTGGGCTTGTTTAAGGAGTGACATTAGGAATGTCAGGCAGAAAAGAAAAGATGCTGTGCATAGACCAAAGCCATGCTTGGTTCAGACAATCTCACTGTGACCCATCATCTCTAATAAATACAAATATTTTTGTAAGCTCTGACTTAGCATAACAGATAAAGCTGATGTTGGATCTTTCACTTGGATGTTCATGCTCAGTCTGTTACAAAAGGGATCACAAGAGGCTGTACTGCAAGGCCATCCCTCTTCCACTGCACAAGTGCCACACTGACAGAGACAGTTCCCACCATCACCTTTATCCCCTCAACACTCCTCTGCATGGTCAGAAACATTCCTATTTTCAACCTTAATTATTTATTGCCAGTCAATTCCCTCTGCCTGTCTTCCACTTCTATCTCACAACTTCAGCAGCCCTCAATCCTGCAGGAATTTATTCTCTCCATCAATTTGTAAGAAACAATCCTTTCTGGATTTTTCTCTTTTCCAGCCTTTTCCATCTACCTGAAGAGTCCAGCATCATTTCTCTGCATATAGAATTACTTGCTTATATTTTTCTTGAGCATTCTGACCAGAGCTGCAAGGAGGCTGGCCTTGCACAGTACTGAACCCATTCCACAGGAGGTGGTACAGTCCCAGCCTAAATGAAGTGAGGTGGGGACTCGTGCTACCTCAGAAACATGATCATCCACCAGCCCAGGCAGTGCTAGGTCAACCCAGCACCTCTCATGCAATCTCAGCAAACCCACCCAGGAGAGAGGGGCTCCGGCAATGCAGTCTGTGCAGATTTTCTAACTGCAGGGGTTCATGTCTGTGGAGTTCTGTTGGCAGTGATGGTAGGGAAAGGGCATGGGAACAGTGCTGCTGTTCAACATGGAAAGGGGACACACACATCATCCTCCCGGTGAGTGAAAATGAGATTTCAGTTGTCATGAAGTTTTTCAGGCAGTTTTTTGCCTGAAAAACTCACTGATTACTCTGTGAGGTTGCTGAACTTGCATCAGATTTGATGCACATTACCCAAAAGGCACTCCTGTCTTCAGACTCACCACAGCCAATCATCTGAGCGCATAAACACTCAGAAAATCCACACTGCTTCATTTATCAACCCTTTTATGAAATGTTTCCTATCCCCAACTGACTTCTTACTCATTCTTCATCTGCCTTTTTCATTTAAACATGCTCATCTCCAAGTTACCTAGGAAGACTTTGCTGCAAAGTAATGTAAACCACCTGTTTCAAGCCAGCATGTTGGAAAAGTCTTTTCTTAGGCTGTCAAGAGGCTCAGGTTTGTTTTAGAATTTACATACAAGCACATATACAGTAAGTCAATGGCTTTAGTTTAAGGGACTTTATTTCAAAATATCAGGGTGAGATACTCAGCATGTTGAAATTAGAATTCAAGCTCCAGATCAGGATTTTACATCATTTTTTAAAACTGCTACATGGAACAGTGTGGGAGACTCTGCTCCAAGTCTTAATTATTCATGTGGCAAAGATTGTGGCCTAAATACTGGTATGATCTCTGCCCCTCCTTGTAGTGCTATGTAGAATAATAAATACACTTTTACTGGGTTATATTTTTCCAGATGACATACTTGTAAGTGCTGAAGTACAAACATTGAAGTGTCAGTGAAACTGATAATCCAAACAGTATAATGGGTTTTTTGGATGCCGTCTTTCAGAGACATTTGATACTGAAATCATGCAGCCCTACATGTCTCAAAACCCACAGACTCCTATGAATCTAGGCTATACAGCTTGGCAGCTTGGACTGTCCCATGTGCACACATACCTGTGCATTAGTGAGCTGGAAGATCAAGGCTGTGCCTTTATCTGAGATAACACCAAGCTGCGAGCACAGCACACTGACACATAGGACTGGAACTGAAAATACATTTGACAAATAGGTGAGGGCCTGGTGAAAACATCTAACTCACTTAAGGACAAAAGTGAATATCACATTTAGAGAAGAGCCGTCACCCAAAGACAGTGTGGTGAGCAATCTGTTAAGTAGCTTTTCCAGAGAAAACGTTAGGGCAGCTATAGCAGTTTATAGTAGTCTTTCGCTCCATCTAAAGCTGATAAATCCTCCTGTGAGGTTCTATGACCAATTTTGGATGCTGCCTTTCAGGAAAGATGTAGACCACTTGGAGAAACTCCAGAAGAGAACAAGAAAGATCGCAAGCCTAAAAACTTGACCTATGAGGAAAGACTGAAGGAATTGAATTGTTAAGTTTGCAAAGAAGAAGAGCAAAGGAGGCTCATTAGTTGTCTTCAGACAAATGGCATTTCTATCTGCCAGTGCTGTTGTAGCTGATCCTGCCTCAGGATGAGGGTTCCTGGACTTTCTCCCGGTTCTGTTTCCTTGGTTCAGAAGGCAGGGAGTCAGCAAAAAGGGGACAACGCGCTCAAAGCTATGCTGCTAGCAAAGGCCAATGCAGTGCACATGCCCTCCCTGTGGGACACAAATGCAGGTGTCCAAAGGTGCTCCCTCCTTTGCCCAGCAAAGCTCCAGGTTTTGTTCAGACGTAGTTCAGCCATGGCAATCACCCTGCTGTATGCTATCCATGTGTACAGCACTGCTTGGTGTGGGAGTACCTCATCCTTTTACTGCTTTTAGTGTTGTGGCTGGGATACAACCCCGGGGAATTGCACAACACACATTGAATGAGCCCTCTTTTCCTGGAAAAAAGAAAAGCACGTGGATATCCTAGAGAGCTGGTGGGTGCTAGAGGCAGCAAAAGCTGAGCAATGGTAGCGAGAGACGGATACAAAGGAGCAGGCAGCACACAGGCCCTTCTCTCCCTTCCACAGCTGCCCGCAGCACAGAGGGGCTTTGTGCTCGGGCAGGCACATGGCCCTGCGGCGCAGATTTACTGCTGGAGAGGTGATGTCTGGGGGTTCTGGGCACGAGCTCCAGTGACCCAGACTGCCACACCAACAAGTGCCCCATTCACCCGTGCACAAAGCAGGTTCCCGGGTCGGAGACCTTCCCACGGTGCAGTGCTGGGGGTGGTGCTCAGCCTCCCTGGCTCTCTGCAAGGCACTCACACCCCCTCCCACCTTGGCCTCACAGCCCACCTCCCTGGTGTTATACACCATCCCCACCAAGTTTTCCAATGCCTGCTCATTAAATGGTCTCTCTGCAGGAAGATATTTTTCTGGCTTACATCGCAGTAGTCAAACCCAGGTACTCAATATTCTTGAACAGAACCAGCAAGTGTCAGGATGATGCTGACACGATGACCTTTAGACAGTTATTTTTCACATTTATGTGGCGTTTACTGGACTTCTAAGCCTGTATCTTACTTGTACTCATACTAATTTCTCACATCAAAGAAGTTTTTCAAATCAGAAGAGAAAACTTCTATCAGTTACATCAGTTTCCTGTCAGGAAACCTCTGGTATTAATTTGCTACCAGCCATCAAATCTATATTTTAACTGGAGAAGATTTATTGCCATTACCCTCAAAGCTTGAAGTTTCATCAGAATATATCCAGTGAGCTCAAGGGGGCTTTCCCTCCTCCCCAGCTTACCAGAAATAGTCTTGCTTGAATATACCTGACTATCACATGATGTGAAGGCATTTGTTTGTCTTTCTGGGGGGAAAAAAGATGCATCAAGCACTGACACCTTTCTGGCTTTGTCATTATTGATAGCTCAGATACAGTGAGTTGCAATGGCCCAACAGTGCTGCCAGGATTCCTCTTGTGCTCAAGATCCTCACATTCTTCTTTGCTCTTCTTAACTCTCTGGCCGTGTTTTTTTCCTTATGCTTCTTTTGACTGTCTTTTACAACTTTAAACTTGCACTAATTTTATCTTCCTTTTTTTTGCCTCTGAATATGCATCTTTAAGAGATTTTATTATTTTCAAATTAACATAACTTCCAACAGTTGGAATATGGCTTTTGTGGAATAAAATAAGAAGGGAATGGACTGTTTCTTATTCGCATTCCTATTTCCGCATTTTAAATACTCTGCTGATTCAGCTTAAGTATTTTTTATTGTGTGATGTTATTTCTCTTAAGAGCTACTAGACATTGTTGACACAGAGTAAGTGTGGATTACTTTTATAATAATTCAATGCTCTCACAGAAATTCCTCTCTTTCTGTTGAGACTGCGGTCAACATACACTTCTCTTGAGCTGGGAGTAATGCATTGCAAATTATGAGGTGGTCACCCTCAGTTTTGAGAAATTGCCTTGTCTTTCACTAAAATCCACCATCATATCAGCTTTTCTCATCCCTATATAGACAGCCATGCCCTTCTCCCTCTCCAGCATCCTGGCTGGCAGTGGGCACTGACCTTAAGTTGCTTTGGTCACTTGCTCCCAGTTCAGCCCCAGGCACCTATTGTGTACAACTATTTAATTATTGTTGCTGCTAAAGACAGCAGGACCACTGCTTACACTGGAAGATGGGTGATGTGTGAGTCACATCACCAACCCAGTACGGCCCACCCTTCCCTGTGTCCTATCAACCACCCACACATGAGGGGGATGTACAAGTCATCATGAAAAAAGAGAGGAAACAGCCTCCAGAACAACCACTCCCCCCTTCAACACCCACGTTGGGCCAGCCAGTTCAGAAACTTCCTGGAGAACAAAATGTCCTGAGCTTTGTAAATGCTGCAACGCCGCACAGGAGGTTCTGACAGGGGGTGACTGAAGAGGAAACAGATCCAAATCCCCCGCCACCCACAGCATGCTCTGCACCCTGCAAAATTTGACTCCCAGTGGTGTCAAAATACAACCCCAGCCAGTTTTCCTGTATTGCCCTTTCCACTGACCACCTTTCCTGCCTTGAAGGGGCTGAGGCCACCAGGCTGCTCACCACACCTCAAGGATGTTTTTCTGAACCGTAGATTCCTGGGATCACCTCGTGTGTTGAACAACATTACCACTTTCAAAGGCTCACTTCCCTGCTTTCCAAAATAAACAGCACAGCTGCCCAAAGTGCCACATGTCAGCAAGCGGAGCCGCTGCCTGTGCTGCCTGAGGATTTCTGCACAGCAAAGCAACCAGCTTTTCTCCTGAAGTTTCACTTCCCATTCAGGACCAAAAACGATTGGAGACCAATCACAGACACACAAACATTGTTCCAAGCTGGTGCAGCATCAGCAGAGCCACTGCAAGGCCCCTGGGTGATGATGCCCATTCCACAGCAGTCCCGCATGCTAGTGCATAAGCTGCAGTGTCTAACTGTGCCTGGGATTTTGCCTATACCCAGGTTGTGCCAGCCCTAAATACTGTGATTTCCAGCAGATATTTGCTGTCTTAGAGAAGCATTTCTCAGTCCTATGAGGTACCCAGTGAGTTTTTCCTCCCTTAACATGCATAGCACCCCATTTGCAGCAGAGAACACCGCAGGCACCTTCCCTTTGCAACTCATGCTAACAGATGAAGCAAAGACCCCTTGCTATTCAGGCAGGGAAGCAGCTCTGCTGCCTCCTTGCAGCAGGCCAGGGTTAGGGCTGCATGTATAAAAGAAGATGGCACTCTGGTTAAACTCTTCCCAACTCACTCTTTACCTCCAGCTGTCAGCGCTGCTATCTCCATTCCTCATTGCAGAGCACAGGATAAGGAACAGCTGGAATAGCTCCTTTCTCTTGCTGAGGAGCACATCCACTGTCCAAGCCTTGTGGAAAAATATACTTATTTCTCAGAGGTCAGCTTTAGTAACTCGGATTCCCACAAACCATGAGGAGAATTCAGCTCATGATATTTGGCATGGATAGAATTCTCTCTTCCTCATGCTGCTACAATTTCCATTTCAAATAGCAGGAAACTAATTACCCTGTGGTATTTTTAGTGACAACCAATGGGAAAGAACATGGGATCAAAGGCTATTGCGGGGCACAGGCCTTGACAAAGTTCCTGAGTGTAAGAGAAGAAATACTTCTTGGAGATTACAAAGGTAATAAGGAAAATATGAATCTAAATTTTCATGGTCAGAGGAGCACCTTGAAAGGCTGGATGATCATGTTGACATGTAACAAAACAGCAAAGGAATTTTGCTGGATGAATGGGCTGGCACAGGATGCTATTAATCTCTGAAGTTCAGATTACTTATTACTGGGATGTGCAGTGAATCCTGAGAGGAGAATTAGGCTCAGGAAAAGAAACCCATTTATAATCCAGCCATAGTTTGGCCTTCAATTNCTCAAATATTTCAAAATACAAACATGAAATATTTTGGATAAGGCAGCATGGGTGCAGAGGGACAGTCACAGCAGCCCACCCTTCTGTCCAGCAACCCTGGCCCACGCAAAAAGGAGCTACAGGTCTGCTGCTTCCCTGGGACCACTGTGTTTCCCAGCCTCCTTCAGCACCATTCTCCCTCTGACTTGGGATGGGAGGTTCCAAGCTCAGGATGGAGCCCACCTTCCAGCCACAGGATCTCCAGCCCAGCTGCAGAGCTTGCAGCAAGTTCACACAAGCACACATTTTCCTCACATCTCCTGCAGGAGCAGGGACATTGAAAAGGTTATTTATTAACAGCTCTGGGACAAATGAGTAAGAAAGAAAACAAATCCATTTATAAATCAGCTAAAGAGAAAACTTGTGACTCTAATGGTCTCCTTTGTAATTCCTTAAGTGTGGCCTGGAGCTGCCCTGGCATCATTTCTTGTGATGCTGAATCAGCAGAACAGCCCCACTTGTGCACTGAATAGCCTCATAAGAGCAGAATAGACCCAAGAAAACCCTAACTTATACCATGTTCAGATTTTTCTTTGCTTCTGTTAGGATTTGGGGAGACTGATAATGCTCAAATTTCTCACCACTCAGTCCCAAGTGGTGACTCACTGTAGCATCTACCTCTGCAATCCAGGACATATGCTTTCCTCCGGGACAAGGTGGAGACAGGATAAAGAGAGAAAACTCACGCTAGAGCTGCTGAAAGAACAACGTCATTGCTATCTGAGCTAGCATTTAGGAGCATACCAATCCTGAATACTTTGCCAGACTTTGTCCTTTGATAACATTTCTCAAGGAGGCGGGGGGTGGAGAACAAAAATAACAAAACACTGTTCTGTTTAACAGTTACCCATAGCAGAGAAAAGCTGAGCTAAAGTTTCCAACAATTATCAGTACAAAATCCTAAAATAGGCATGCAATGTACCATTTTTGAATTTAAACCTGGCTGGACTGGAGTTTTGTCATGTGGATTGAAAGCCATGTAAAGAGAACAAGGCAGCTTATGAAGATGACATGTTAGAAAACAGTGTTAAAATGCTCAGTATAGCAGTGATGTGGATGAAGGAACCAAGGCCTCAAGCAGAAGTGGCAAATTGCTCTGTAATTCATTGGAAGGAACTGTATCTGGGAAGGAAAAATAAATAATGTCCAAGGTATCTATGGAAACCACCATCTTACACAGGAAACAATAAAACTCAGAAAAAGACAAACAAGAGAAGAACAGCTCAAACTTCAGATGCTCGTAAGGCCAACAACACTAATTGAAAGCAGGATTTGATCCCAAAGAGACGGGGCTCACTTAAAGAGATATGAAATATGGAAATGAAGGCTAGCAGCTGAAGGAGAAATAGGAGCTGTACAGTAACTCTTTGGGGCTGTCTCCTCAGAGAAGATGTGGGAACCCTACCCTTCAATCCATTTATAACCTGGCTGGGCTCCCACAGCAGTCTTGTTCAGATGGCTCTCAGCAGTATGTCTCTTCCTGGCCGTGACCTGCTCAGCCTTTACGCAGGCATGTGGGAAGTCCACATACTTTGGGTGGGAACGGTGAAGTCAAAGTGCTTGGGAGTAGTTTCAGTTTTGCACTTTCCATCACTGAAAGCACCTGAGAACTTTCCTTGCCCTCCTGTTTTGTCTGATATTTTTATCCAGTATTTTTCAGCCCTTGGAGCTTCTTACAGCTCAGTTTGGACCCGATTATATTTTTGCACCATTGATCACTCCAAAACAAAAGCTTCTTAAACTCTGATGGTCTTACCAGTTATAAATGAAAAAAGATGTGAAAGCTTTGTTTAAGAATGGAGAAGTTTTTAATATAGCTATGATACAGCAAATTAATGCAGCAACACCGCATGACCTTACGAAACAGGAAGATGATGTTCAGTTTGAAAAATCGTTAGGACCCATTTTCTCACCCATGCTCACTCCCCCCATACTCACAGGCACCAAGCTCACCCAGGTGCTCTGGCAGGATCCTGTGTGAGATAAGACCAAGGGTGCCAAATGCCAAATCCTCACTGCACCTCTTGGGTTCCTCTTCAGCGACAAGCTACAAATTCTTAGGCAGGTCTTTTGCCATCTTCAGGAGTTAATGGTTACCACAGGGTGATCCTTTGGCCTGGAAATCCCTTTTATCTAGGACAGGTGGCTGCTCAGTGCCTTTTCCCCCCCTCATTTTGGGCACCTTAGCTCCCACTGTCTGTCTGCTTGCTGGGAGAGGAGGAGGGCAACTTGCACAGAGGATGTGCTGTGAGTTTACTGTGATCTGTCTGTTATTTGAGCAGTTTTGTCCCCCAAGGACTCGCCTGCACAGCGGCTTTATCAGCACCCAGGCCTTTTCCTGACAAGCCATCCATGTGAGGCTTATCAGGGCGCAGGCAGCCGGACTTGTGGCAAACACATTTTTCAGCACTTACCCAGTTTTAGTGCAGTTACGTCCTTGGTTATCAATACAGACCATTCTTTTGCTCCTTGATCTGCTGCTTCTTCTGCTCCTCTCTCTCTCTCTCTCTCACACACACACCCCCCCACACACCCACCCACCTCCATTTCATTTCTTCCAGGCCAGCTGTAGTATTTCTGCTCCTCCAGCTGCACACCTACCTTTGGCATGGTGTGCTAGGACCTTGTTTTCACAGGCCATCATTGCAGCTGGGAAAAGGTCTCCTTGGTTTGGTTAGGTTATGACAACAGCAAAGGAAGTAGGTTTTAGGGCTGCTGGGGTAACCATGCAGCTCTGCTGCTCAGATGTAGCCAGGTCTCCTGCTCAGAGCTTGTGGCACAGCATCCGTGGGCAGCAGTGGCAGTCTTTGGGAAGCTGGAGGATGCTGAAATCCTGGAGAGCAACAATGAAGCCTGTCCCTGGGTGTCACTACCAGACTCACCACAGAGGATTTAAAATAGTTCACAACCAAGGTCTCACCAACAGTGTTAGAGCTGGAGCTGCTCTCAGCCTGTCACAGGCCGAGCAGCCTCCTGTGACAGTACAGGGTGAGACCATTGTCACCAGTGCAGCAGAGACCTGGAACTGTTCCTATATCCATGCTTGCAGGGCAAGGCTGGCATCAACCTCAGCTTCTCCCATAAAGCTCCTGTGAGACAGGGCAGCTGCGGTTATCCCAGAGCAGAACCACAACACCCACAAGGAGGCTTTTGTGCATGCACATTTTCTCATGTCATTCTTACGAGTCCAGCCTTCTCCCAGCACATAGACACCAAGCAAGGCCAGGTCTCTCAATACTTTCCCAATATTGCCAGGCTCCCCTTGACCCTGCGGCTTTCACAGCTGACTCCAGCTCTCAGCAGTGCTGTCTGCCCACATCCTATGGGAAACTAATACAAAACAGGTAATGCTGGAGCCCTGCATCATACTTTTGTCAGCCTTTCCCTAATAAAAAATCGTAACACTTAAATCTGACACAGAGCTTTTCACCCATATATTGCCAAGGAGTTTACAGAGGTCAGCACCATTAGCCTTATTTCCCCAGTTGGTGAAAAAGCGTAAGAGAGCAGCAGAAAACGCAGTGCTCTGCCCTGTGGACCACCTCATCCACTTGTCTGGGTAGCTCTCATGGACCTGGAGTTGCAGCACACTCCCTCCTGCAGAGAGGCAGAATTCCCAAGGTCCGGGGAAAGAGCAGCACACTGGCTACAACTACTCTTAAATTAATCTTCCATCATTTTGATATATTCTCTGATGTTCTGCCAGACTAACAACAATTTGGAGATTAATGGTCTGGTAAAGTACACATGACTCATGCTAAAATTTCTATGCAGTTCTGATGTAACTTTAAAAATGGAGAATAAAAATTGAAAATGTCATTTAGGTTAGAAGAAACATGCTGGAAAAGGGAAACATAGGCATCAGAGTCCCATGGAGGAATGAAGGCATTCCCTGGGTCTCCTTCCTGCAGACTAACTTCAGGGACGGAGGAAGGAGAAACCAGCAGAGTTAAAAGAATTCGTTACAACGTTATAAAGATGCCAATAAACTAAAGACTAACTGCTACACCACACCAAAAATTCCTGAGATGTGTAAATTTATGGTTACAGTCTCCTGAGAAATAGAGGGGCAAAAGAAGTTCTCCAAATCCGTATTTACAGAAGGACATCTATTCCCAGCAAGGCCTATGGGATCCAGTTAACATTCTTAGGTGCCAAGTGGCCACAGCACTGAAGATTCTTAAATTGGTAGAGAAATTACTAGTCTCTGTAGCTGAGACACGCTTTGTAACCTAAAAAGCAGCTGTGAAATTACTGTCTTTAACAAGAAGTTCATAGCATGGGGCCAGGTTCTATTGTAAACCACTATTTTAAAGATGAAGTGCAGAGGTTTAGTTTCACAGTTTGCTTAACTGCTCTGTTTGGTCTGTCACAAAAAGGGACTATCCTACCTCCGTCTTATGCCATAGTTCCACCTTTCAAATACAGTCCTAATTCTCTTTCGTTAATGACAGAATAAATTCTAAAGAACTCTGCTGGAACATTCTTTTCTTCTTTTCTGTATGGCTTTCATGCTTTTGGTCACAGCAGTATTTCTAAGTATTGTAAACAACAGCCTGACCACTGGATTTATCAGAATAAAGTTCTTTTTGGCTTCTGTTGTTTCTGTGTTTACTGCAGTCTCAAACAAAGCTGACAAACAGCAAGCTTCCTATATTATTTCAGTGAAGTGAGACTAAATATATAGAAGCTTTAGATCAACTTATTTGGCACACTCAATTCAAGACAAAATTGCGGATTTCCAGTGCATTTCCCAAAAGAAGCTGGAGCCAGCATCTAGGGGCTGATTGTGGCGAAGAGCAGATGTTCTCCCTGGCAAGAGCTGCCCACTCACACTCTGGCAAAGAGCAGGTAGCAGGGGGGGACAGTTTTCGGCAGAGGAACAAATTACCACTCCATTACCTGTCTCCACCACCAAACCCACCCTCCACGAAGCAGCTCCACCTTTCCTCCTCTTGCATGCCTGCTCCCTGGGCTCTGCCATGCACTCTGGATGTTTCCATCCCATCAGCTGTACTGAAGGGACTCCAAATTCCCTCCAGCCCTCACTTTTGGAGGAGTCTACCCCTTCTTGCTACGGCCAGGGTGAATGTTAGAAACCACAGCAGCTGAACCAGCCTCTTCTGCCTCTCTACTGTCTCGGGAGCCCTAGGAGCAGATTGTGACAGTGCTGAGAACCAAATAAGTGACTGAAGTGGTTTCTGAGTCCTGAGCTGCTGACTCACCTTTTCCAGTCAGCACACAGAGCTCAAAGGCCAGGGCTGGTTTGAGCTTTGGCTGAAAGGTTGCAGACAGTTAATGAAAAAACAAACTAAATCTCATTCCTTTGTAAAAATAGGCCAATTTTCTTTGCATCCTCTCCATCAAGAACACACCATGATTTGTGATCAGGGCCGAGATTCTCTGGAGGATCAGAAACAAAGGGGAGAATACAAATCAAACTAAGAGCCTTTAACTCCTAGTTCAGCAAAATAAAAATGTTTGCTAAAACGTGCAAGCCCCAGACTGTAAATCAGTCAGCCACCCTGTAAGGGTTACCTTTTGGTCAGAAGAGATGTAGCATTCAGCTGGATGAAGGTCACAAGGGAGCATGGGACAGCGTGGGTCAGACTGATGGACACATGTCTCCTCATACTAGAAAGTTAATCCCCGTGTTGACAGCACAAAGGGAATTTGAAAGGCAGCGTGAAGGAAGACAGTGAAGCGGCTCTGCAGATCCTCACTGAAAGCTCTTCCCAAGCTGGAATGGACAAATATGGGCCTCAAAGGGTTCAGACAAGAACTGTAACAGGCAGAGTTGTGGCATTGCTGGTGGTGGCTAAGCACCAACACAATAGTGACAGCAGTGACCATTACACTGCCTGCATCACCCTTGAGTGTGAACAGCCAGTGCAGCACTAGGGACAGAGGGACAAGAAGCCCAAAGGGCAGGCTGGGAAAGAGATCTTTCCAGCATTTTCCACATTTGGGGGCAGCAATTGCATGAGATGATGTGAACAGATGAATTTGTTCAGTGTGCACTTAGCCGACTCTGTTCTCTTCCATCTGGTCTCTCAGACTTTTCCCCTTAACTCATTTTTAAATTTTTACTGCTAATGCAGCAGTGTTTCAGAGCACAGGGCTTGTTTTGTGTCTCTCCTTGTGTTGCAGTGAAGATTTTCCCCTTCACCCCCCAATAACTTTCATCAAAGGGACTTTTACCCTTACCCCCCTGTTCTCTCGCTTGGGCCGATGTTGACTTTCAAGTTAGACAAGCTGGAAGTTATCACAGAATAAAAAGAACAAGGCTAGAGACAAGGACAGGCGCCTTCTCTCCTCTCTTTCAGCAGCAAGATTTATGTCAAATGACACCACTGTACTTGTGCACCCTTAGGCTCTGCTGTTCTCTGTGTGAGCATTCTGGCAACAGCTCTGTGACTAAGAGACACTGATGGAAATGCCTGCCATAAGCTTTCAGCTCTGCTCAGGGAAGGGAGGTTTCCACTGATTTGAAACATAAAGCCAGTTCTCACACCTAGATGACAAAACAACAATAAAATAGGATTTTAGTAGTGGTCCCCATCTAACTCAGTTTTCAGAAAACCAACTGGTGCTTCTCTTGCGAACGTGATCTAAAATTTTACAATTTAAGTTTGATCAGTCTCAAGCAAAAATAATCCCTTATGAAGTGCCTCCTCAAAGTAATTTCAGTGTCACCTACTTCAAAGTGAACCAAAGTTCAACCTAAACTCTTCTGTCTTTAACCACATCCTAACCACCTTCAACAGATAACTTCTAAGCTGAGAACGCAGCTCCTGTCTCGACACACTTCCAAGCAGATCCAGCTCTGTGGAACACTGTTATTGGGTGTTGGGCTAGTAAGAAGGCATAAAATACCTACCCAGAGGGTATTAACCCAAAAGTTTCAGTTCCATTTGCTCTCAAACCCACAGGTGTAAAGATGTCTTAGGAAAAGAAGGAATGTGACAAAGCATGATACTTTTGCACTACACTAAGCCAGTAATGCAACTTAGGTAAAACCGAGAAGATTACAAATTATTATAGCTTCTATAACCCTTCTATTTTCAGGTGTTCAGCCTCTTAGATTTACTCTTTCTCCTCTACAAATTCCTCAAGGGTTTTCTATATGTTTCTGGTAATTACAAGTCAAGGGGCAAACAGATTGCAGTGGTCACAGTAAGGTGGACCAGAGGACAACCTTCTCTCTCCGTGGTAATGAAGAAACCGAAACCTCTGAGTTATGGCTGTCCCAGACATACATACATACATATATATATATATATATGTATATATATAGACATACACATACATACTCACACCTCTACATATTTTTTTTCTGAACAACATTGTCTGTAAATCTTTCTGGTCTATTCAGTGTTTGAACGTCCAATTTTCCTCCCAAAGTCACATTAGCTGTGCTTTTACAAGCTTGGCTTAAAGCCTTTTATTTGCTCTTTATCTTTCCAACCACTCTTGGCTTCTTTAGACTTTTTCCTCTGACTTAATTGGTATTTGTACTGGTCCCCCTAGCATTGACAAACTCCATCTGCAAATCAGCAATGATTTTATGCTTTTTAGATCATTACTGGAAATGTCTAATGCCATCAGGCCTCTTGCAGAATACCTCTGAAAACACAGCTGTTTCATGATTATTTCCTTTGATAACTATTTTTGAGGTCTATTGTTATCCAGGTCGTAATCCATTAGTTCATTCTTTGCTAGAGACTCACAGGGAGACTTTTGCAATCAGAACAACATCAGAAGTGCATCTATTGTGAAGAAGTTTAAACATGGAAGGTATTCATAGTTACTCTTTTCAACCCCATTTTTGTCTCTGGAAAATAAAACAAGTGCAAGTAATTAGTTGGAAAATAAAGGGCCAGTGCCTTCCCGGTCCTACACTTATAATCCAGACCATGCCTGTCAAATACCAGCCAGGGAAATCAGTTCTTCCAGTTCCCCTTTTGTGTAGTGGTTCTTAACTCTCAGGAGAGTCAGGCTTTACAAGTCCCTTGACGTACAGCCCAGATTTATTCAACAGCCACTCAGCTTTTAAGAATACTTATTTTTTTCCTAGGACTTTGATGAGTGATAACATGCATAAGACAAAATGCAGCCTGTTTTTTTTTCCAAATGGGAATCACACCAGGCTTGTGTGACGTCTATTTTTCAAAGTCAGCTGACTTACTGTGTAAACAAAAGATCCTTCAAGAAAGCAAAGACAAATTAAAAGATCTACCAGTACTTGAAATACTTCCCACCACTCCTTCTTGCAAGTGCATTCTCCAGCCAAGATCCAAACCTAAAAGAAACAATTCTTTGAAGTTCTTGCTGCAGACTCTTGTAAGTGGGACTATCTCCATTCTAGGATGCAGACCAATATGTTCACTTGAGGGGGCCACAGGAACTCATAAGTTTGCTTCTGTCTGGGATGAGTAATTTCCTTCTCGATGCATTCATTCCATTATCCATTTTGAGAATGTGACCCATTTCTACAATATTATTCTGCGAGTTACTTTGATAAGTTTTATCCTCTATGAAGCCAAAAGGATATAACCAAACTATTAAATCAAGCTATTAAAACTTGGTTACTGAGGAGATCTAACCAGTAATTTATATAAAACTGTCAAACTAAATTGGCAATAGCTCTCCAGGATACCCACCATCATACTGCTGGGATACTGGGTGAACAACAGTATTCTTCCCATTGCCAGGGATATCCATAGTGTTCCAGTTTGCTGAAAATGAACATCATTGCATGTAGATCTTCTCAGTAAGTGTTCAGCACATTTCATTTCAAATTGTTGTAAAACTTTATTGCCCCCAAAACGTTAATCTACAAAACAAGCTACTTCCATGAACATCCATGAAATACTCCTTCATATCAGAATTCATTCCCTCCCTTCCCCCCCAAATTTGGAAAAGTATTTAACCAACACTTTTCTGTTTTTTTCCTGCATCGTCATTAAAATCTTGCCCTGCCCACCTCCATAATGATCATGCAATTGATCTACATACATTATTTTGTTCCTAAGGCACACTAAATTCCTCCTTTGAATTGTGCCTGGTCCTGATAAATTTAGATTTTCCCCTGACATCTTTACTTTCTCTAAATAATCTTCCCCAATTCAGTCTGTCTTTCTCATCAGATGTTCTCCACTTCCTCTTTCTCCACTTCCTTTCCATTAACTTGTTTTAACTTCTATTTGCTGTCTTCACTGCCTGAATGAACAAACCAAAGTCATCTTCATTCTTGGTTTTGATGTGCTGCTCAATATATCTTCTTTAAATTTGTGATTTTCGATTCATATTCCTTTACTTTTTTTCCCCCATCAGATTTCGCTTTATTACTGTTCCATGCTGGAACAATCTATAGAGAGCAGTCATCTGAGAGCGATTAATTCCTCTCTGTGTATATAGAGACCTCGAAATCAGAGTTACTACATGAGTACATTTTATTTTACAATAAATAATTTTAGAAGGTTTATTGATCTTCACTGCTGTCTACGTGAGATCAGTGTCATGTTCTTGCCAGACTGAAGCACACTCATCTATCCTCCAGCAACATGTCTTTTTCAGGCTCTCAAGCTTTCTGCCCAAAAAAGTATTCACACTGATCAATGATATAACCTGTTGCTCTGTAGCATCCCAAACAGACTTTCTTCTTGGCCATGTTAGCATTTTGATCCAAATTTCAAAGCAGAGTTGACAGTACTTAAAAACAGGCTTCCTAACACTGAAAAGTACTGTTCCAAATGCATATATTACAGTCCCTGTGGACAAGGCTCACAGGAAACAGGTGTCTTACTGAAACACTTCCTAATAATTCCTTTCTGATGAAAGGACATGCCCCTGGTGTGCATTTGTGCCTCATTTCAAGGTGGAACCTTCCTTCTACCCGAGAGATACCGCCTGTCCCAGACTGCCCCATTTTGTTGGGCCCATTGGCTGCTGCCTCTGGAAGAGATACTGCTAGAGGCATTCTCAGAAACACTCTGCAGTGTTTTCTTTTCTCACACACATGAAATGCAATTCCTTGCTATTTATTGCACTAATTTTCTTTAGGGTCTTGCAAGACTTGTATGCTCTGCAGGTCTGCCCATTATGGCACCATCATTGCCTCCTCTGCAATTGGCTCAAGCACTGTCAGTTTCCTTTAGTTTCCTTCTGTCTCTTTAAAATTCCACTTTCTAAAAGAAGGCTTACTTGGTCGTTTTTTCTAAATCAGTTCTCATTATCCAAGTTTCTTCCCCGTGATTACTCACTCACTAGAAAAGATATCTCTGTTAAAGCATTATATTTCATTTTTGGAATCAAACTTCTAAAAGACTGGTTTCAAAGCTATTCTTATCTCCCTCCTCAACAGAGGCAAATTATCTCCAAATATTTCCAGCTTCACTCATGACTGCATAAACTAATGAGATAACCTTCTCCTTCTGTCAACCTTTGCTTTAAATTTTGATGTACGTCAGACTGAGCAAATGCTTCTTCCCCTCAAATGCCATTCATTACGTTCTATGAAGATAAAACTTTGGAAAGGTCTAGTTTACCATTTTGTTTCTTCTAGGGGGAAAAGGGAAATCACATTTTGTTTCCCCGTTGTCATAACAATGATAAATGAGAGACTTCCACCTGATACTGAACAAGAAACTATCTGCCCAAATATTTTCCCTGTTTACTGCCTCTTTCGTCTTTGCCCGAGTTCCTGCTTTGTGTTTGAAAGCCCCGCACAGAGCGCAGTGCTGTCAGCAGTACGGAAAGACGGACCGTGTTGCAGAAGGCGCTGTAAACACAGGGTAAGGCACCCAGATAGAAAAAAGCTGATACTAAACTAGGAAATGTTTCTGCCAAACGTTGTGACTAGTGCTGCTACGTGCACCGTGTCAGCTGATTATAGAAGGCAAAGCCAAGTACCAGACATGCATCTTGTAGAAAAATCACGGTGCAATAAGCATCTGCGGCTATCGCCGGGTCCCTGCCCGATCCTCAGGACCGCAGTTAAGGCCAGAGGGCTGCCAGGCTGCCGAGTGGGGAATCCTTCTCTTCCGAGCCCGTGCACCGAGAGCCCCTCGCACCCGGCACCGCACTGCTTCCAGCCTCAGAGCTGTTGTTTCCCACCGAGGTCTCCCAACAGCCAACACTTCCCACTGAGTTTTCGCTCTCCCCTCCCCGCCCCCTTCGCCCTTGGAGCGCGGTGCCGGCCCCGGGGACAGCGCGGACGGCAGCCGGGACTCGCCGCCGGCTCTTGCCCGCCGCGGGGAGGGAATCCCTCGCACTGACGCGGACAAACTTCTGGCAGCCGCCGGCGCGGAGCCCCCGCTCCCGCCCGCCCCGCTGCACCGCNTCCCCAGTCACAACTCGGCATTGTCCCTTCAGGAGCGACCAGGAGTCCAAGGGCTGGAAGATGATGTCAGCCGGGGGCGGACTGCGGCAAGGCTGCGCCCACCCCGGCAAGCCCCCGCCGCGGAGCCCTCGCCCACCGCCGGCAGCGCTCCGCGGGTGCGGAGGGAGGGACGCGCCGCCCGGGGATGCCGCAGCCGCAGCTCCCGCCTGACTGGCACATCCCGAAGGAGCTCCTCATGAATATGCACAGCCTCCCCCGAGAGCCGGCCGCGGGATGCCGCCACCCTGGGGGCTCCCCGCCGAGCCCCGCGCCCCTCGCCGAGGATGAGGGCTGCCTTCGGAGAGCGGCCGTTCGCTTCTGTCCTTACCCTTTGGCTCGTCCATCAGTGCCGGTGCTCGCTCCCTCCTCCCGCGCTCCCCCCTCCTTCCTCTCTCAGCCTCTGCCGGCTCCGAGCTGCCTTAGTGAGAGGTGCTCATGAAAATGGGCGCTTTAGTGGTCCATGGCTGTGGGAGGGGTTAGTTTAACTCTACATGACTCAATTCGTGTAACTTGCAGGCTGACCTCCTGTTTTTCTCGGAACACGGATCGCCTCAGAGCTGCCACGTTAACCAGCACCTCGGACTTCTCCACCGGGCCGGAGGGTCCCGCACGGCCGGGGACTGCGGTGCGTGCCCGGGGCTACCCGAGGGAACCGGTGCTCTGGAGCAGGACTGCATCCCTGGCTCGGGGGCGCAGAAGGGCATTGTGGCTACAAAGAGAAAGCATTTTGTTAGTGTAGGGGGTTTTTTTGTGGTTTTTGTTTGCTTTTTCTTAAGTCGCATGAGACTGAGCAGATACCCTCCACACCAGTGAGGTACACGAAAGGAAGTGTCCAGAGAAGAGATGACCTTCCTTGTTTCTAGATCTGAGGTCCAGCCCACAGGAAAAAAACAACCAAATCATGAAAGGGGACAAAGTTGCAACAACTGTTTCCACCTGGTGCTGAACGAGAAGTTCAAGGTGAAAAGTAATTTCCTGCACCTACCTGTCTCATAGAATGAGCTCACACCTCTGGCTGCATCTCCTAGGGAACTTCATGAAAGAGCCAATTTTAGACTTCTTGCCTGGAAGGCCTGAAGGGATCCCACCCTCCACCACTCTTTATCCCTGACTCACCACAGATAAGAAATATTGGGTAGTGCTGGAGGAGTCTCAGCAACTTTTCTCCATAGCTTATGACATTCAGCCCCATTCCAGGAACCACAAGTGCCTCCATGCTACTGCCTACAGAGCTGTCAGCCTCACAGTTCGACAGAAATTGTGAACCCCCCTGGCTCTTTCACTTCCTTTTCAGAGCAGTGGACACCAGCTTCTCAGCATCTTCCCCATTGGTCACCCAGGGGGAGAAGTCACTGGAGCACAGGTCACTAGCACCTGCAGCCAGCTCTGCCCTGCCTGTGCCAGAACCTGCTTCCCTCTCAGAGCTGCCACTTTACTGTCTCTCTGTGGCTGGACACCATCCAGCTCCGTGCCTACCACCAGCTTCCAGAGTTCTTGCCCCAAGGAGAGACAAGAAAGGCAGGAGCCTAACGCTAGGACCTGGAGAAGCACATCTGGACATGGGGTTTCAAATCCCTTCCATTACTGCAGCCCATCACAAACAATGACCAGTTCTTTCTCCTTCACAAACAAACATTGACCTGGCCGGTATTATTCCAGCTGGTAAGACAACACTCCCATTTATAATCTTCCTGGGAACAGGAAAATAGGGATCAACAAAATAAAACAATATACATAATTTAGGTTTTAGTGATTAGATTCTTTGTGAATTACTGTCAGTTTTGGTTCAAAAGCTCAAGGAGGAATGTTTCAGGAGATGAAGGTAGACTTTGAGTGTTTGTCATCTGAATGAGGAAAACTGGCCTGGGAAATGCAAGAGAACTGATCTTACTTCCAGTGATAACACAGCAACATCTTTAGATATTTTAGCATGGCAGAAGTAATTTTGTTGGTCACCTTGAACATCAGTTTTTTTAAAAAATAAGAGTGCAGTTGATGCAATACTTAGTTGGTAAATGCAAATTTAAAAGTATTCACTGTAATAAATATCAACTGCACAGATAGATCAGTAAGAAACACTTTTTTTTCTTTTTTTTTTTTTTT
>VZRQ01006157.1:450782-473815 GCA_013397975.1 Machaerirhynchus nigripectus | reverse complement strand
TTTTTTTTTTTTTTTGAATAAAACAACTACTAGTAGTATGAGTGCTTATGTACCAGCTTACACACTGACTTCCCTAAAGAATATTTGCTGGTAGAGTATCATCACAGGAAATAAACCAAATATATACAAAAATGCCACACATTGAATACACTAAACCCAACTGAACAGTAGTTTTTAAAAATAGTTGGAATTTAGGACTGATTTTTCAAATGCTGTGCTTAGACTCACTGTCTCTACAGGTAAAAATTCAATAAACTCAGTCAGCTGAGCTCGCCTATGGGCTGAGAAGTTCAAATTTAACAAGTAGAAGATTTGTACAAGCCTCCCTCAGAGAAAAATAGACATGACTTCACACCATGTTGAACCCCTCTTAGGATGCCCAGACCCGTGTATTTCAAGTCCTTTAAAACTGTGTATGTACCTGACAAACCACAATAAGGTTTTTTATACCAGTCTGCCAGCGACAGGTTTTGTGTTTGGTTTTTTTTTTTTGGTTGGGGTTGGTTTTTTTTTTTTTTCTGTGAAGGTTTAGTTTCAAACTGAGACGGATGAAACTTTTATGGGGAAGGATGATACATTATTAGTCAATGACCATGAAACACACAGCAGTGTTTTCACTCAAGAGGAAGTTGTTACCTGGAACATGAAGGCCCCGTGGGGAAGGATTGCTGTGAACAGTGATAGTCTACTGCACCTAAAAATATCCATGTCATTCACAGAGCCACAGGGAACAGATTTCTGTGTTGAGGACAATCTACTTTTAAGTGATGGACTGATACACTTGTGAGTAGTATTCCATAGCTCCAAGATCAGGGAATGGTGGTATTACACACTATTCTGCAGCCATTCAGTTTAGGTGTAAGAGACAGTGCTGAAACACTTTCCCCATCCTCTGTCACAGCCTAAAGGGAGGCCCTTTTAGCCTCACGTGACATAAGATACAGAGTTCCCCTTCCACAAAGGGTCAGATCCACATTTGCTAGAGAAGTTTGGTTCTGTCTGCTGATCCTCCTGCCTTTGGGCAAACCTCTGCCTGCAATACACAAACCAGCAGAAGGCAACAGCAGATTCTGTGTCGCAGTCATTTCCATAAGAAAACAAAATGAGGAAAAAAGAGAGCAGCCCCGGAGGCCAGCATTTGTACTCAGATAAGGCTCCAGACAGCTGAGGAGGAAGCTTGAAGCACAAATAAAAAGAGGAAACCAGAGAACTCAGGATGTAATTTCCACACATCTTGAGCAGGGGGTAAGAATAGCAAAAAACCCCAGAGTGCCACTTTTCAACTCCCAGGACAAAACTGAGCATCCTGAGCAAATCTGGAGGAACAAAATACATCCTAAATATCCATCATCTTCCTAGCCATAGTAAGAATTATTCACAGTCATTTTGCTCTAAGTTTACACAAGCTCTGTGTGCGTCGGTTTGTGGCTAAAATTATGCAACTTCCTAGATATCTAGAATTTGCCATTTTGCAGACAAGGTAAGCTGACTTTGGGGCTCAGGAAAGGAGCAAGAGTGAGTGAACACTGGGACACATTAGCTTCGTTTCCAGAAAGCAGGAGACGGGATTGAGATGACAGTGCTGGAATCCAGGGCCAGAACCTCTCATCTTTGGGATGGGTGAAAGAAACATCCACAGGAAAAAAGAGTCAGGGACCCTGAAACAAACCTATAGGCATTAGAGGCACAAGTAGCTGTTTCCACAGCAAGAATTGGTATGAAAGAATCTGACATATTTTAAATGGAAACAGGCCATCCCATCACCAAGCTCAACAATACTGAAGTCTGTGTTTGCTTAGGGGCCTGAGGGTATGTGTTTAGATTACAACATATCACTCTGTATGTTTAGGCAACAAGGGGGGAGTGGCAGCTTCAAGAAACTCGTGTAAACATTGAGTGGGGGATAAGCTGAACAGTCCTTGGGCATTCCCAGGCATTTAGTCCCAGTGTGCTGGCTCGTGTCACCACTGAGCAGCCGTCAGCCCTGGGAAAAGGGACAGCAAACGTACACAGGCCTCCATCCCCAGCATCTCTGAAACACGATAAATGACCAAGGTCTCCAGAAAAACAGGGAATATGTTAAATTGCTGGGACTATGGGAGCAGAATGCTCTGCAAAGGGACATTAATCCAAGAGATTAGGAAAACTTCCTTCTGGAAAGAAAGGCAGAGAAGAGGGGCCAGGTGTTAAAAAAACCCAAATAACCAAAACCATTACTGGTGCCAGATTTCTTTTTTTTTCAGCTTCCAGCTCCTTGTCCTCACCCCACATTGCAATCACCTCAGGCTTGACAGTTTTCACAACACAGTAGGCCAAGTCCTCCCCACATCTCCAGGTTCCTCTGAATAGCTGAAGTTCAAATGCTTAATTCAGATTCCCCAAACACTTCCTTTGTGTAAAGCAAACCTCTTGGAGGACTGCTGAGGAAATAGACAAACAAGCAATGAGCTATACAGTATTTGTCTGAGTGAACTGAGCATTATTTTTTAAGAATGCAATTCTTAGGAAAAGAAAAATAACCCGCTTTTGGTATTTAGGTAAAAAGATGAGACAACCTTCAGCTTCATCTTGCAGCAAAAAAGTATTGCTCTTTAACCTTAAACTTCTGAAATGCATTATCTATTGAAAGGATTTAAGTTCCTTTCCATCCTTTTACTACCTTGTCTTGGTTTAAATATTTGTAATTGTCCGTTCACAGAAGGTCCCCATGCTGTCTTTATACCAGTATTCACAGGCATTGTCACCCAAAACCTGTGTCTCACCTTTAACACCTTGAGATTAGCTCAGCTACTTAGAGCATGGTACCGAAACCACTAAGGTTGTGGGTTTGATCCCTGCATGGTGATTTGCCTAGCTCTGTTTATTATTTTTGTGATACAGGGATAACAGTGCTCAGATGACATCTGCAGAGCAACTGTTAATCTGTGTTTGTATGATCTCTACAAAACTGGTAACAGAATTAATGATGCTCATTGAAACAGGCAAAAAAAGTTCTCATGACTTTGTAGAGGTGAATAATTTTCTAGTTATTCTGCTGGGTTTATTTTTCTATACAGTCTCAACTATTGAAGAAAAACTGTATTTTTACACAATAAATGAAATAAGTTAACACCCTTATTGTTAAAAATTCACAAAACTTCATCAAAACATGCAGACAAGTTCCCATGCTCATCCTCAGAATGAATGTTGGGCACTGATGTGGTTTGAAAGAAGCAGTACCAAAGACCCACCCTCTAACAGCTTGAACTGCCCATCTAGTTTACATACTCATTAGGAAATTATCTGTTAGGTGAAACTCTTTAACATGCTTGCAGTGCCTTATTCTATAGGTTCAGCACACTTTCAATATGAGTGTCTCATAACATCATTAAAGATTATATTAGTTACTTTATTTAACCTTACAAAGACACATTAACATACTAAAAGTAAAAACAATTAGTCTTAATATACTCTACAGCTTAGTGTAAAAAAAAAAAAAAGTATGTCCTGGAAAGGAACATGTCATTGCTCATTAACTGCTTAGCAAAACACCAGTTGCTCTTTCTGCTCCGGTTATTCCATGCACTGGGTATTTTAGCCATGTCGGCTGTAAAGATGATGAACCAAATTTACAGAGTCTTCAGTTTGCTTGGTTATTTTAACAAAACCGTCACAGTCCCAATCATAAGCAACACCCTGCCCCAAAAATCTGCTTCTCAGATCGTTAGTCATCGTATTTATCCAGCACATCGGTGCTCCCCTGCTGGCAACAAACCTCTTGTTTTTCCTTCCAAGCAACTGCAAACAGAGCTAGGCATAACTATTATTATTGGTGTTTAGCAAATACACAAGTGCTAGTGGTATTTTCAAGTATTTTGATCTTTTATTCTTACGGTTTGCGTCTTTTAGTACCTTCCTACTATTTTATCTGGCAGGAACAGCAGACAATCCCTAATAATGGCTCATTGAAGCAAAAATTTCCAACTTTCCGATGCCCCCAGGGTAGGAAGCCCTTGAGAGCAACTAACAACATCTTTAGTGTGACATTCAATATTATGGGGCCACCAATATCTAGAGGAGAAAGGAGCACAGTAAAAAGAAATAGGTGAGTTTATGAAAAGGTAGTCCAGTAGAACAAAGAAAAAGTGAAGGAAAACACAGAAGAAGCAGCCTCAAAGCTCTAAGAGGATATAGCAAGAAAAAAAATAGAGAGTATCAGAACAACAAGTAGTAACTACATAATGAATTAATAAGGAAAGATAGTGGGTGCAGTTGCCCCATCTAACATGGAGAGTACCTCCTAAACTTAGTAAATTACAGAAAGAAAATAAGAAAATGTGAATTAGCAGCATGCATATGGGCCTTGAATAACTGCTGCCTTAAGACTGAAGAAAGGAGACCATTTTATTACCAGCTCATCTCTCTGTTTTTATGACCAAAGTTAATTTTTTTGTTAAATCTGAATTTATCATGCAGCACCTTGGTAGCTAAGGCAAAAAAATAAATATACAAACCACCTCAAAGCAGATATTTCCAAAAAAAGAACTGTACATATTTAGACCAGATTGTCACTCATTCTTAGTATTTCTTCAAAAGAATACAAGTAGACATAATGTGGAAAACATACATAAAATGAAAAAGAATAACTTTAAAATAAATGCTTTTTAAATGTCTGAATTCAGCCTGACTACCCACTCACCCTCTGTTAAGTGATTCGGTCTTTTATTAAGTGAGCATCCACAGAGGAAGCCAGTAGCAGCATGTTGATGCATTGTCCATCAGATGTCACTCAATTAACAGCAGAAGAGAATTTGACTGTGTCCATCCAAAGGGACTATCTGAAGACAGTGGCAAAAAGGGAGAAATCTTAAAACCCCCAATCATCTCTAATTTGCATTTGTTTGTTAACCACAGCCATAAATAACCCCATGGTAAATCACCCACCTGCTTTCCTGTATTCTAGAAGCATAAAATGTTCTCCCTTCTAAGAAAGCCTCAAATGTAAGCTTTGCTTTGGAAGATAATTAAATTGGTTATTTACTCTCCTTTACCAAAGTCTTCACAACTGTAGAAACCTGCTGCCCTCTTTACATCCCACCTCACTTCACTGTGTGCCCATGCCAGGCTTATGCATGTCCATGAGCACCATGGAGAACTATCTATAGAGATGCAAGCTCTTGGGTATTTTCACACTTGCTTTTGGATTCTCGCTACCAGATTTTTCTCCCTGTGGGTTTATATACATTTTACATGACTTCAGTTGCATGCATTTCAGTGTGGTCATCTTTATTTAGTCTCTGGGAGGTTTCCTGCTCTTTAATTTTGCACTTCAAGAGACTGAGAAAGGAGACTTCAAAGAAGTCCCAAATTTTAGGAAATAATATATCTCAAGTTCACTGGTGATTGATATTTATTACTTCCACAGATTCTAGTACTTTTGCTTTATATAAAGTCTTCTTCATCCGACTTAAATTCTCCTTGAATTAGCTGAAAAAAATAAGCAACTATATGTTTAAAGCAAGCAAGTATTTATTTTTTAGTCTTTGCATTGATTTATAAATTTTGGGAAAAAGGTCAAGATTGATCAGTTACAGTTGTGTCAAGCTTCATGCTCAAGTCTAAACTGAGAGACTTTATGAAATGCAGTGTTTGTGCATGTATTTATAATGGAGGATTGGTTCGGGATCCATAAATTCATATACACTGACTACATGATATAAATGTCTTTCCAATCCTTCTATTTCCCTTAGTGGTTTTCCCTTTTTCCACCACTGACTACAAGTTATTAACTACAACACTGTGTCGTACTCACAGATCTGCCTCCTTACTAAATATACACTGATTGTTTCAAAGCACATTTTCTCCTTGCGCTGTTCTGCGTATCGAAATGTGTGCTTTAATCATTCAGCATGCAGGAAGCATCCCTCATCCACTTTCCCCATGAACACATCTCCAGCTTGGCATCCAATTTAAACTGTCATTTGTATTGTCAGTATTTTCCCCATATAAACTCAGCAGTGTCTTCACCTACTTAAATGTGTAAGTATATTCTTGTCCAACAGTCTTGGTTCTAGAAATAGCCTTTCTACATCTCTCAGCATCATCAGATGGCTGAGTCTTTTCAAGTTGAAAACATTTTTTCTGAAGTTAAATATCCCTGTTTCTCTCATTCTGTCGTTAAATCATTAACTCTTCAAAGCTCTGACCTGACAGCACCAATAAAATAAATTCTAGTAACTCAATTCTCCACTTAGGAAGCTATTTCCTACAATAGTTATTTCAGTATTTTTCAGCATTACTTTAGTATGTGTGAAAGAGTTAGGCCAGTATTTCTCCCAAGCATCCTTTGGAAAAAAGAAAGTTACAAAGGGAACCAAATGATATGAATAGGTATTCACAGGAATACCTATGATACCTTTTCCTACAAAGGGAAGATTTAGGTCTGAAAAAATATTCCCAACTGAAAAGATTCGTGAAGGATTAGAAAAATACGCTTGACTGTCTTTTAAAGGAATTCCTTCACGGAAGTTTCTTTTCCAAGGAAACTGTCACATTTCCAAAGATTTTGCACAACACACTTTCTGGCACAGTGCTTTGCTGGTTTTTGTTTTTTTTTCTTTTGCATCACAAATGAGATACCTTAACTGTCTCAGTTACAAATTAGCAGGCTCTGAAATCAGTTCTCATTTGCAGACAAACCCCTATTATTTGTAAGGTGCTACCCTTTCCCAGGTGTATACTTTCCCTTGCCATACTTGGAATAAGGATTTATCCGCCCACTGAGATTCTCCTGGTGATATTTCCAGCAGAGATTTCATTGTATGGCAGCAATTGCATTAATGAAGCAAAAAGTTGTATACAGCCTCGGGTGACACGCAGGTGGGGAGGGATGGTGGAGCTGGAGCAGGACCAGCCTGGCTTGGGAAAGGATTCTGTGCCAGAGCTCCCCAGCTCAAGCCTTGGAGCTCCAGCCCCGCTGCACCCAGCAAGGCCCTGTGAGGAGTGGATAGCTATCCACAGTCAAAGGCTGTCACTTGTGAGCAGATAGTCATTTAAATACTCTGCAGGATGGCTGTCAGGCTTTTAGGAGAGCGGTTCTGTTGTGTGGATCACGGGCTTTCAGCAGGTGTTCATGTCACCAATCCATTATTACTTAAAGTACAGCGTGCAGAAAAAAAAGAAAAAAAAGAAAAGGTTTTAGCCCTCTGAAATTATCTGAACTAACAGGCACTTCTGTTCAATTCACTTTTTTCATTTTCAGTCTACTTCTTAAAAGACACTAGAGCAAGAAAATAGTACAAAAAAGTGAACCCAAGTGAATAGTTCTGGTTTCAAACCCATTAGAACATGCCATAATTCAAACATCCTAATACAGATTTCAAATTTCTTAAGGGTTTACATGCAGTTTCTTTCTCTAAATTTGTTGCTGGTCTTTGAAGACCAGTGAGTCATTAGGTGAAATTTTTGCACTCATGCAAAAAGCCACAGAAAGAAAAACTGCCTGTAGAAACTACTGATTTGACTTCTACTGTTCTCTCTCCCATGGAGCAGACTAACTCAGCTGTGTCTACTAGAACATTACACCACAGAAAATCTAACAGGCTAAAAATACATCTTGTAGGTATGATCTTAATTATGCTCAGGTTAAAAAGATTTAGTAACCTTGGAGATAGAAAACAGTGTTAGAAATGATTATTTTTAGCATCAAGGAACTTCTCCAAGCAACAATACCACACAGTGTAAAAATATACCAGGTCAGTACACTTTGGAGATTTCAGATGTTTTATCCTCTTATGGTCTAAGTTTAAACTATATTACTCTGGAACGATTTTCTCCCCACAAACTTTTACTCCATATGATCAAAGAAATTACATGGACATGAAAAGATTTACTTGAAGGTGAAGGAACTTGAAGCACACCATCCTTACAAACTCAAGAAAACCGGATGTTTTCACTTGCTTTGAAGACAACGTTCACTGCCTTAAATAATTTGCAATATTGGAAGCAGAAATTCCAAGTGGTGATCTAAAGATTGAAGACAATTGAAGTAATTTCTCTGGGTGCCATTGCTTTTTTTGTGTGCTCCTCACAACTTAAAGTCCTCAGGCTGTAGCCACAGGCAGAAGTGCTGTGTGAGAGTGCTATGGCAACAACAATCACATTATTTGGTCCTGGTAAAACTATTTTTGTGTAGTGACAGTCCCCCCCATGCTCGTCTCTTCATTTCTGCTCTTATGAACATGCCAAACTGCCCAAGCAAACACAGTCACATGCCAACCCTCTCCAGCTGCTCACTGGGTAACGAGTGTGAGTGAATGTGACTGTAGGAGGAAATAATTGAAAGTACTGAGTGAGTAACTATCTGTTAATAACAGCTTGCTTATATTAATAGCATCCTCATTTCTGCTAAATAAAGGAGAAATTCTTCTAATATTGAAAGAGACGCTCCCTGACTTGACACCCTACCAGGGAAATGCACTGCATAGTGGTACTTGCCTGACTTCTGTTAGCTATGAGAACAATGCACACAAAAATTTCCGAGCTCAGAACAAATAAAAATTTGCATTTCAACAGAGTGACAAAGCCTATATGAAAGTGTGTGTGCTGAAGGTTCATCAGTAAGATTTACCAGAAGGACGTATGTGGGTATCAGTCATTATACCCAGCATTTCCCAAAGTGCTCAGATTTCTCACAGGCTTCTTTCCCTCACGTAACACCAACTTTTACAAGCTGAACATGTGGTGAGATTTCCCAGCCATAAAGGGCGGGTCACACTCTCCTCTACCAAAAATCAGTTTAGGCAGGCTGAGAAAAATTGAACAATCCTGGAAATCACAGAGGTCGGCTCCTCTCTGGAGCCACTGAACACTGCTGCAGTAACTGGCACATGCTTCCCCATCCTAAGAAAACAGACTTTAAGACAGCTTGGTTTAAATGCAGGCAAAATTAAATACTTAACATGGGAACAATAGGGTTCTTTGTGGTAGAGAAAAGTGTTTTTTCCTCTGAGTGCTGGCAGATTAGCCCCGGTCTATTCTGCTTCTCTTTTGCTCGGAGTGCTTTTCATTATTACTATTTTTTTTTAATATTCTGTTTCAAAGAACCGTCTGGAATTCAGGGAAAAGCATTACCTACCGCTGTGACACAGGCCTGCCTAGCAGTATGAAATAGGAAAATGCATTTTTCCAGAATAACCTTTCCCTCAAAATTCAAGCTCCTGGAATTTCAGGAGGGGGCGGGGTCCTGGGTGAGCGACATGAGCATGTACAAGCACAAACACTGCCAACCTCGGGCTGTTAGTATTTTTTGCATAGCTCCCATTCCCATCTTTCAGCTCCCGCCTCAGCGAGATTTTTTCTTTGATTTTTTTTTTGTTTCACTTTCCTTTGCACCCTTCCCCCATCTATTGGTTGCTCTCTTTCAGGTGCTCTCTTCTCTCATTTCCTAGTAGTCCTTTTCTCCTAAAAAATATTTTCTTTCATATTTTTACATCAGGCTTTTTCACCTGAGGTTTTAATCTGTTTCTTTTCTCTGGAGAGGATTTTGGCATCTTCTATTTCTTACCATTGGTGTGCTTTTATGCCTAAGAAATTCTGAATGAAATGCTGCTAAACTATGGTTAAAGCACGAAGACTTGTTCTACTTTAGAAAAGCAGTAATGAGATTCCTTTAAAATGTTTCCAGATGTAATCTGTAAGACTAACTTAAATTTGACAGCATATACTGTGTACCAGGGTTGCATAATTTATGTAGTAGTCTGTCATCACTGCTCTGAATGACTGCCAATAACAGAGACCTGGCAAACGTCCTGTAGATACTTAATATACTTATTTTTTTGGAACGTAATCATGGTAACAGCAATGGACAGCTACGACAAGCTGACAATCTACTGCGTAATGCACCCATTTATGAAAATGTTGTTTGCCTGCATTTTTTATATAGCAAGATTTATAATAAAAAAATAATAGCTACTTTGATTTGTCACTTGCAGAAAGATGATACTTAAAATATTTAGGTTTTAGAGTATCTGAGAGCATTTTAATAACTGCCCTCATTTAAGCTACAGAATATTGTTCATATCCTCACTAGTAATTAATTCTTTATTTGAAGACAATTGCAGCTGTTAATTTTTTTCCTCCTATTTTTTAAGTCATCCTTTTTTCCACTCCAAGGTATGAATCCAAAAGTTCCACATATTGATTCTATATCCAGCTTGCTCTCTGGGGTACAGGAATAGCAAAATGAAGGAATGCAGTACTTACATTAAAATTATTTATTTAAACCTACACCTGTACAAGCCTCCTAATAAATGATAACTCCACTAGGATTTTTCCAGGTAGTTTTCATCTTTCTGGTGGAAGTTGGATAATTATGGTCCATCACTTAAGTTTGATTTAATAAATGCAACTTAACCTTACCATTAATTTATAGGGATAAGGACAAGTGCCCTCACCAGTAATTAGTATCACCTCTCCAAACTCACCCAGTTCTGCTTACTATTCCTTTAGCTTCTTGACCTCATTTTATTACCCATTTCCAGGTAATCTTCTGTACCTTCAGCATCCTCATGGATCCATCAGCCAAGCTACTCTTGAATAAACCATCTTCCTTGAGTCCTTGCCTCAATTACCCTTTTAATAAGGAAATCTATAACATGACTACAAAAAAAAAAAAATAAAGGGCAAGGATAAGGTAAGGAACAAAAGTCCTGCAACACCAACTCCCAATGCCAACCAGTCAAAGCCATTCCTCAGGCACTGCTCCCCGAGTCCGGATCTTAATGCT
Organism: Machaerirhynchus nigripectus; assembly: GCA_013397975.1. NCBI lineage: Eukaryota > Metazoa > Chordata > Aves > Passeriformes > Dicruridae > Machaerirhynchus > Machaerirhynchus nigripectus. The sequence goes on along the minus strand of VZRQ01006157.1, from coordinate 463,050 downwards.
CTCAATTGCAATTCAAAAAAACTAAATTCAAGAGCAATTTAGGACTTCAGGCCAAAATTCAGCACAAGAATAAAATAATACTGCCCATTCAGGCTGTAGTTGGAAACTCAAAAACAAATGGCAGCCCAGCCACCTCTGTGAGTGCCACCACGTTAGGACACTGACTGCATCAACTGTGCTGCCACTTGGCCCCTGGAGACTAGGCAGCTGTGCCCAGATTACTGCTGAAACAAGCACTGAGAAGCTGTGAGATTCATTAAGAGATCATTTGTGAAGAATAAAAAAAAAACCAAAATGAAAAATCCTTGCTGTAATCAAGATTCTTAGCTGTAGCAAAAAAACCCCAAACAAACCAGGATTAAGCTGGTTTTTTTGATTGCCTCTTTCTTCAGTCTTCTAATTCAGGATGTATATAGGCCTTTTTTATTTCCTCTGCAGAAAAGACAAATAAATACAAGAAAAGGCCTGGCCCATTTGGTGCCATGGAATACTGTGATATATCAGTGTTATTTTTGCAGTTACTTGGAAAGAAACAAGCATCCCATTAGAATTTAAATCACTTATGGGAGAAACTCAGAGACCAGGCCCTTCAGGGGCTGAGCAAGTGCATGTAAGGAGCTGCAACTCTGCAATGCACTGGTCTGAGCTGTGCTGGCGAGGACAGTGAGGGGCGTGTGGCTCCTGTGTCCCTCACAAACTGATGGCTCCAGTCGGGGCTCACCCTTGGTCAGGGACATCTGGGGGGTAACAGACAGTGCCAGATCACTGTTTTACTGCAGTGTGGGCACATCCCAGACTTGGCAGAGCTTAAAGCATCCCAGGAGCAGTTTGGCCCCTGTCCTTGGGCATCTCCATGCGGCAAAACCCTTCTGGGCTGAGGGTTGCCCTGCAGGCTGCCATTGCCTGCTTCCAAAGCAACTGTCCCATATAAATACTCCCTAGGTGTTTTGATGTGCAAACACTATCTGATGAGCTCTTGCTTTAACTCCCATGGCAAAGCAGCAGAGTTTCCTCCATGCTGGTCACCACAGCAGCATCAGGGAGGACATGACTCTGTTGCCCTGAATATGCATTTTCTGAGTTAAAACTGGTCCTGTAGGAGCTCTGGAAACACTTGGGGTCTGCTGCTGCTTCAGTCTAGTTCACTCCAATAACCTGCACTGAAGTAGATCACTCTAGGTAGGTTAAAACTGGAGATACGAAATTTGTCTTTAAAAAAGTATTTCACCAGTAGATTAGTTTAAACAGTGTGAGGTTTATCAAAATACTTGCTCTAGCAAGTAATTTTATAAACTTGTTCCTGATGTGCAAGAAACCCTCCTACTTCCTGCAGAGAGCTGTCCCAGTACGGCAGCACTGGGCACAACTCCATGACAAGAAGGCTTTGAGATCTTCAGTCCCTTAACAGCATGAAACATATTAATAATTCCAGCATTTAAACATGATCTGGTCAGCAAAACCAGCATTGTCACTTGCAGCACTCTGTTTGTGTAGTGCACAAATGTAGAAATATTACTGAACACTTGCTTAAAGGCTAACATTATAAACAAATATTAATTACACACAATTTATTTTTAACCCTAATTTTTTATTCCCAGTGTGTTCCCTGTGGCTTCTGAAGATATTTACTACACAACTTACAGGGCTTTCTTTTTTGGTGCCAGTATGCCATGCCTACCCTGACATACAGCAGCAAAGTACTGCTGTTATGTTTGAATTCAATTAATATTTCATGGGGTTTTGTAATCACAGTTACAAATCTATACCAGTTCAACATAAGTCTTGAACAATGTATGCAACATGAAGCAAATATCTGTTTAAGATTTAACACCAATTGTTTAAAATTCCGTTAATGTTTAATTAACAGTATTTGAGCAAATAAACAGCTCGCCTGGCTTTCATTAGTAAGTTTCTTTGCAGGGGTTAAAGTTCTTGGTGTATTTCCAGGCTGCAGTTCTGGTACTTTGAATTTTCACTTACATTAAATCACTGAAGATAGTGACCTGTACAAAGCCCTGAATACTGACTGTGCCATGTTTTCCCTACTCCTGTTAAATATACTAATTTCCCTATTCCCAATGTTAATAATTGTCTCAAATTATTTTCAAAATAAACTAGTGCAAATGCACTATTTCATTCCGTATGAAGGCTCACAAGAATGTATTAGAAATGAGCCCAATTTTATTACATCAAAGATGGTATCATGGAAATAAATTACTCTGAAATAAAGGTAATTTTGTGGTGGAGTTTCTGTGATTAGTAGTTTTATTTCACACAACACTAAAATCTAAACAGAATTAATTTTCCTCATACTTCGGCAATCTTTTCATTATTACAGGCAGAAAGAGGTTAAATTAATTTAAGTTAAATTAACCGAAGTTAAAGTTTCAGCAACATGTTAACTGCTTGTACAGCATAACTAAACCAGAGTTTCCTACAGTGTTTACAAAGATAGAAATCTCACTCTGAACCACCTGAACCCTCAGCAACATTCAAACAAGCAGGATTATTTATGCACTACAGAGATCTGATTAGATAAGAGACATCTAAAGACAAGGAAATACTTGTAGTTGCACAAAGCTGCTGCCTGAAACAAGCCTGTACCCCTGTGGCACTGTAACATCAGCACTCAATACTGTGGGGCAAGACTCAAGTTTTACATTGCTCTGCATATTTTCAACACCAGCCCACAGTTATTAATCAACTTTGCTTCAGTAAGTTGTCATCTGTCCCACTCCTGCAGGTGAATCAACCATTTGGAAGTGAGGCGTGGTGGTTCCTACGAGCCGTGCACATCACCTGAGCAGGTTGCATGTGCCGGCACGTTGACCTCCGGCTGCTCTCGGCTGCCGAGTCAGCAAAACCCTTCCGTCCACCAGCTCCGCAGGAAAGGCACTTTCTTTAAAAACTAACACAGCTGGTCTTTTTCTGGGGTTGGAATGACCATCCCTGGTAATGAAAATGCCCACACAACCTGCCTTGGCCAGTCTTTCATTAAAAACATTTTTTTTTTTGATGGTGATTTACAGATACTGCTGCATGCACCTCACCTGGGTCAGGCCTTCTTATGTGGGTCTGCAAGGAGAGAGAGCCCCGGTCCCGGGCTAGGACAGCGCAGGACGATGCACGTTTGCCCTCCAAAGTCATGAGGCTGCTGGAGCAGCAGAGGGGTTCCCGGAGTTTGAGGATGGTACCACACTGCCACCCTCTGCAGGAACCGTGTACCGTCCCCAACACAAACCTTCCAAAAGAGAAGGAGCAATGGAATTTTAATTTGCTTTCAGTATTATTTCAGTAATAATCCCATCTCACATCCACCATGAGTGTAGCTGCCATGAACAGGATTTTTTTCTCAGGAAATGAAAACGTGAGGTACCGGCACCAGGAAAGTTTGCCATGCTCTCCTCAGGCTCCTCTTGAGTGTGGGAAGACAATAGGTATGGAGGAACTGATGAGCAATTTAAGTGGTCTAAATTACTGACAAACAGCTTTGCTGTGTCTTATTCGTAGATACACAGTGATTGAAAATAATTCAGAACTGAATTATTCTTCTTTTCCCACTTTATAAACATATGGAAACACATATATCCAAGAAAACCAATTTTGGTTAGTATATATTTGCAATGAAAACATTACACTAGATATTCTGATGACAAAATGAACACTTTAGGAGTCCTTATCATTTATGCTTTAAATATTATAATCTTACAATAATGCTCAAAGTGGTTCAGCAGACACAAGTTTGAATTGTTCATCTTGTAATCACCTGTGATTTCTCATTCACTTAGGTATGTGCCAACATCTGTAAAGCTCTAACCCTGCAATTGATATATATTTTAATATTGATATATATTTTAATAACTAAACTATAGAAGGGCATCTATTGCAGAACATATTTGCTAGAATTCAAAAACCTACCCTTCTTTTAAATTGTAGCTGTACAAAGAGTGATAACTTTCTCACTGTTTGCATTTTTAATAAAATTCCTGAGAAGTTCTTTTACTTTAGAGATAAACCTAAAGCTTCTTCAAAAATGTCAGCACTTTTGCTGTTTGTTATCACACTTAATTCTAGCCATTGTGCAATCACAACTTCACAGGGATGAAAAAACCTTAACTCATATTTCACTGTTGAAACTTACTAATTCTGCCGCTTTGAATTTGTTTTCAATTTACTTGCTTAAGGAAATAAAGTTATCTAATTGCTGATATCTCTTAGCTCCCACCTAATTTTTCTTGAGGTATTGGGACATTCATTAATTTGCCTCAGGTTTGATAATTACTCTCAAATATATTGAATTCACCAAATTTTCACACAAACAAACATAGAAAGAGAGCACATGTTTTAGCATAGATCAGATGAGGTACCTCTGCCCCAGGAGAAAGGCAGAATCCCCTCCTGCTCTGGCCCTTAAACAGCTGATGATGATACTTCAGCCACAGGAAAAAGCATCAGCCCAGACATCTTTTTAGACACCAGAGATTACAGCCATGGGCCAAACACAGGAGCTGTGTTCTCACAATCCTGTTTCTCATAAGTAAATATTAGAGGCAATTCTTATTTTCTAGCTGTTTACTGTCAGCCCAGAGCCAAGGGTAGAACGTTTTGCCCAACTACATTGGATTTCCAGGCTTCTCCTTCAATGCAGGGCCATAGCATTCCTCTGGCCTGATATTTAAATTGGAAAATGACTATATACAACTTTATTACTCTGCTTGATCATAAAGTAACACAAATCAGACCAGGACATTGATAATTGCGTATCTTCAAGTACTAAAGGATGATTTCTAACCTGTATATCAAGACTTCAGTATAATACATTGAAGAACAGAAGAGAAGAACGCAGGGCAGCATCAGTGCTATAAGAACAACAACAAAAAGAAAATAAGGAAAATTAGCGTTCGGAATTCTCTAAACACACACACACACACACACACAAAACCCGTAGGTTTATGAGGCTCTGAGCCTCAGAATTTCACTTCCCAAGGACCATTTGAACAAAACGTTTTGCTGAGTTCCTTAAAAGAGACACTGAAGATAATTCATTCCCATTTCATCAGTTACTGTGACTTTGAATCAATGTTGCATTTAAGACCACTGCAGATGTTGACTTGCATTAACTTTTGCTAGGAGATTTTCATGTCATAGGTATCTATAACTTCTTGAAATGCCTTTAGTATTCTCTGTTCTCAGATTTATTTTTTCTTCTAGATTTAATAGATCAGAAAGTTTATATGATATCTTTTGAATTAAAACAACTCTCCATGCACTCCTGAGGAAAATGAAAAATTATTTGAGCATTACCACACACTTCTCACATGGTCTTTTTGCAGTTTAAAACTTTTTAGCCCGCAGAATAATGTAGATAACAGTTTTTCTGTAAAATAAGGTCTGGTCTTGCACAGATTAGAATTTTACTTCTGACTTCAATAGGAACATGAGAAAATCTTTTTCATGACCCACACTGAAGATATGTTAAGGTATGATAGGTTTCTCAGCCTTTTGTGAAGTTCTTAGGACATGGATATTTAGGCTTAGGCCTGGAAACCTAATTCAATATTCTGTATTTATTTCATTCTCTTGCCAATTAGCCATGTAATCTGCAATTCCAAAGTCAAAGTCACAGGCATTGGGACACATGACCTCCACCCATTACACAAGATTCAGCTGAGGACGGCCAGAACATCAGGATACCCATTTCTTTATAGGGATCTGAGATTTTTTCCACAGTTTTGTTTCTCCAGCCCTGCCTGTACTACATCCTCCTGCTTACTGCAAACTATAGGAGGCGTTTAATGCTGAGTAGATTGCTTGTGTCCTCCGAAGGACTGCTGAGGCAGCCACTAGAAAATGCACATCACTAACTTCACCCAGATACTTCAAATTTCCCCTTGTAATACTCCCAGAAAAGGCCACTTACGTTTTATTGAGTCCATGGTTACTCAGAGTAAAACTTTTTTTTACTGTAAATTTTTCCTGCAAATATGACAGCCTTACAAAGAGGTATTTACAATCAAAAATTAGCATTGTCATCACGTACTTAGAATGAGCTTGTAGAAATTTTAACTTCACCATCTTATGGTATAAATACTTATGGGTTAATATTTCTACATAATGATGTTCATACACAGTATATTCATAAGGCAGACAGAAGTGGGTATTACATTTTAATTGGATATATTTAAGACCTCTTAATTTAAGTGGCATGTAAGAGACTTATCTCTTGCTATTATTCTCCTTGCATAATTTTACAGTTAGTGAAAGCCTGACAAGTGCCTGTTCAAAATACTTTATCTATGTTTGCACCTAAATTTAAAAGAAATATTTGTTTTTTTTTTTTTTTTTTTTTTTTAGTTTATAAGTAGCTGGTAAGCTTTAACAAATAGCACTGCTACTACTGTAGCCCACATATAGTACCAGTAGGAATTAGATTGCAGGGCAGTGCACAGCCAACTAGAGAAAGATTTTGTCTTAATTTCTTCAGTAAGCTTTGAAAACTGTTAAGAGTATCTTAGTAGCAGAAACTCTCTTGTGTAAAAAATGTATTGTTTAAAATTCCAGGAAGAAGCAAAATAGATTATTTCCTTTTACAAACAAAATAGATTTGTCTGTTTTACAGCATCTCTCTAAGCTTTGTCTCTAATGTCATGTGATATATTGATATAGAGAATAGTGGAACATACTAACCATAAACAGATGTAGCCATGTGGTACACGTTCACAGCACAGCACAGTTCCATTTGGGCTGGAAATATCAAAGCAGAGTTTTAGTATTATGTCACCAATTGTTTTAGTCTTGCTCAGATCACACAGCAGATAAGGCTTACGAAACAAAATTGCGATATGCGGAAGTTGTAGGAATTAATATATCGCAGAGTTGATGATGAAAAATGATCATTACATTCATGAACACTGGTGGCATCTTCAGGCAAACTGAATATGGACAGGAGAAAGTGGCACTTTTCCAAGAACCACTTCTTTCAGGAGGAAATATGGAAAGGTCCAGTCGCCACGCCAGCAGATCTTTGAGGAAAACACATCAGCCTTCTGCCAGCATTTCAGGTTTATCTTTAGCACTACACAACAGCAACTCAAATTTGTTTGTCTGGGCAGTTAGAGGGAGCTTGTTGCCTCACAGGTTTTCCTGGTCCTGCTTAGAACTGGGGCTTGCTAACTACACCCAGTGTATTTTTCTTGCCCCGTGTAATACCCACATGTGATACTCTCACAACACATCAATAATGTCTGTACAGGTCCCTGTGGCAATGGGCATTGTCCAAACTGCTTCTTGGTGTCTTGGTAGTTCACTTCTGGAAGGCTTTTTTATATTGATAGCTGAACATGGTGAAAAGTAAGCATTTCAGGTGAGTAAAAAATCCAAATCCAAATCCCATCAAACCAAGTTTTTTTTAAAACAGCAGGAGACATCCCAGCCATAGGCTTACATATTTCCACTGTCCTACTGAAAGTAAACTGGAAAATTGTACATGGTGCAGGACTAGCACGAGCCTGCCTGTTCTTTACAGTTAATCCACCTGGCCTTTCAGACATTGACAGCATCATGCAAAGAAAATCAATTACCCGAGATAATCAAATCCACTGTCTTCATCTCAGCTCTCTCATTCATTTAATCTAATTCTTGAGTATTGACATTATTCCAGGCATAATGGGAACAAAAGTGCCTCTTTAAAGGCAGCACCTGGACATATTCAACAGCGTAGCAAGAGCTAACAAAGCTCTGACAAATGCACCCGTGCTGTTATGAATAAATTGACATGTGGTACAACCGAAAATATGTGCTTCTCAAAACAGCCTCTAAAGAAATGGTGGTTTCAGGTGAAGGTGCCTGGCTCCCTGGAAGGTTTCATCCTGAAGGGCTTTACCACCACATGGGAAGATAAAGGTGAGCAGTGCCTGAGCACAGTCTGAGCTGAAGATGTTCGGGTTAAAGGTGCAGCCTGGCTGCTGTAACAGCGATTCCCAAGGTAACACAGCCAGAGAGCTCTGATTGAGGTAGGGTTGGAGACCCCAGTTGCAACAAGAATATGCTTTGATTCTGGCATGAGTACTCCTGCAAGACGTCGGATGAACATTAAAATAATTAATTAAGCTTCAGTTACTTCAGTGAAAAAAGCAGCAAGTAGTGAAATAAGAAAGGAAGTTCACTTGACAAGTAAAGACTTACCAAGAGGTGAAAAAACTTTAGTCCAAGATGGGTCTAAAACTAAATAAAACCATGAAATACTTAATAAGAATTGATTGTGTTTTATGTGTGACTTCTGATACAGGTAATGTTTAAAGGTTTTCCTGTGTGACTGGGCAACAAGATGCAAAAAGAAAAGGCATGAACCTTAAATTCGAGCCATTTTATATGCTCATTATTTTCCACTCAAATAATCTGTAAGAGCTGCAGAGTGTGTAGCCCCTAGGTCACTGAGTATTATTATAATAATTCAAAATGCAACTATTCATTCAGTATAAGAACGCAGACTTTCATGGACGAACATTTCTATTAGAAAGTAGACCTTGTATTATAATGCTAATTGATTCATCCTCTACTTCACACAGAATTTATAGTAATGAGAAAGCTTTATTTCCTAAAGAATTCTAAAGGTGGAACACATTTTATGGTGTTAGTATCATTCTTTCCATTACATCCTTTGGGACACAGATTAATGAAATAGAATTGTTGTGTAATTTCAAATCAATACTCTACTATCAGTGGATTTTGAAAGTCTTAAACATTATTGTTACCTGTTACCTCATTCAAATGGGAAAATTTAAATCACTACAATAGATCAGTGGGTGTTTTCTCACTCTTTCTTTGCATTTTGCTGAGATATAAATTGTATTACTGGTCTAATTTTCAGGTCCTCACTCAATACTGCATTTATTCAGTACTCATTTGGTCAGTGTTCCAAGCATTTTCAATATTTTAATATGTCCAAAATAATATCCAATAAGTATCAATGCCATCAAGTTAAAAATGGGGACATTTTTATTTATGATGCACCCCATTTTATGCATCAATATATTCCTTAATTGGTAGTGCCAATTTTGGCTTATTTATAAGGGTTATGTGTTGTTGGACAAGCAATTCAAACATCAAAAAAATCTCACACCCAGACTGCTGATCACAATTTAACATACCTCCAGGAATCCCTGGAATACCAAAAGCTCAGTGTGCTTTCTATTATTCTTGGCATTACAGCTGCTGAAAGCCATTACAGATTCCAATGTTGTTTAATCAGTGCTGCGAATGTTACAACCACCCTCTGAGGTTACAAACTGTAAGGAAAAATCTGCTAAAAACCCCCAACTTACCCAACACGGGCTCCAACACGGATGCAGAGGACTAAGTGCACAGAGGAGTTAAGTGATTTCTTACTGTGGGCATCTAGATTTTTGTGTTCAAGAAGTCTTTTCTGCAAGCTGTTCTCTAAAACAATTTCATTACTCTTTACCAGCCTGAGGATGGAGTCAGCTGATTTTCCCAGCTGATGAATGGCTCTATTCAAAGACTCAAGCTCTGGGTTAATAATTGAGCCGTCCCCTTCTGGGAGTAGCTTGAGGGCAGGAGGTGGGTTTGGTGCCTCCCCACTGCTGCAGGGAGCACAGAGGGGACAAGGGCTTCCAGGAGCTGACTCTTGAGGTGAGAAGGCAGGTTTGTGCATGGGGACAGACTCACAGCAGCCAGCTGCTCCTGAACTAGAACACCCCTTGATGAGGCCTTGAACACCCCAGCAGAAAATTAATAAACTAAGAACCATGGGCACTCTGAAGGACCAGTATAAGCTTTACAACAAACCAGCATAAGTTTTAGTTGTATATTAATAGGTTTTGCTGACAGCCTTAATATTACATGGCACAGCAATCAATTTTGAGTGTTGTCATTTACTTGCTTGTCTCCAGCAGTCGCAACCCAGGTGTTGCTTCAGGTGACCTGAAAGCCCCGTGACCACTGCTGCTCAGGGCTCTGGTATGAAGCATGTGCCCTGCCCCAGGCTTTCAAATGCATCACAGCTGCCTTAGAGCCTTGAAATGCAGACAGGTGCTGAAAAATAGTATTTTAAACTGGGAATTTAGAGTTCTCCAGTTGGGCACTGTGAATTGAAACAGGCAACAGCACATTGATGCTTTGAGTTTTCAAACAGAATATTTTCATTCTGTTTTAATTATGACTTGCAATTAGTGGGAACTTGAAATAGGTTTTTAAGAAGTAGATAGAAAGAGATCCCATGAATTCTGAGGATTTCTGATACTGTGCATTAGATAAACCTGTGCTTGGAGTTCTACTGGGAATAACAATCAGCATTGTTTCTATGCCGGTTCCTTACAGAATTGCCTTTAAAGCTGTTTTCTCAGTTCTAATGCTACGAAAGGCCACGTGAGACCAAACTTGCTGATTCTCCCACTTACAGCTGTTCTGCAATAGAAACAGCCAGGGATTGTTTTTCCACTGGGTTTCGAGCTTCTTTCTGCTTGACCGATGAATGAAAGATGAATACTACATACTTTATGCAGTTAGACAGACTCTTCAAATGAGATGTGGGGGAAACTATCCCAGAGCAGGCACACTCAGCACACATTCTTAACTTATAATTGGATCAACGTTCACCATGTGCAGGAAAGAATGGTTTTTACGTTTCTTTAATTTCCCCCACCTACAGATGCAGTGCCAAATAAGAGCGTTAACAATAACAATAGCAAGGCAAACAACAGTAGAGAAATCTGCTCAGTTTGTTGCCATGCAGAGATATGTTTTTCCTCTCCTAGTCTGAGCTTCAGACCTTCCCATGTTCTGTAATGGGAAGGGAGCTTCCTGTGTGGTCACAGCAGGTGCACGATGTCAAAACAGCCTCTTAGGACAACATGTCTGTAACTAGCTTTAAGATAAAGTTATGAAAAAGGACAAGGGGTTAGGGTTTTAAACTAAAAGGAGGTAGGTTCAGACTAGATAAAGAAGACATTTTTATGGCAGCGGTGAAACACGGGCACTGGTTGCCCAGAGTGGTGGTGGTTGCCCCATCTCTGGAAGTGTTCAAGGCCAGGCCGGATGGGGCTCTGAGCAATCTGGTATAGCAGATGATGTCCCAGCCCAGGGCAGGGGGGTTGGACTTGATGACCTTTAAAGGTCTTTTCCAACCAAAACAGTTCTATAGTTCTGTGAAAAAGCAAACAACATATACTCACTTCTGTCATGAACTGAGACTAGCATGTTCTAGGAAGAAAAACCTGAGGGTTTTCACTGCTAGGAGATACACGATTGAGACATCTCAGCCTTTGCCTTCCTCAAAAGTTATCAGCTCTTTAATCCCAAAAAACAGCACCAGGAGTTGAAACTGAAATAGTCAACATCATCTTCTTTCCCCTCCTTCACCCCTTGCACCAGTACCACCATATTTTACTACTGGTGACAGCATCAGGAAGGGCTTGGTGTGTTCCTGTGTGTCCCCCCCATCCACAATATTCTAGCCACAGGAAATTATTTTTGACAGCAGATCTTAAATTCTGTCTGAAGTTGTTTTTCCTAATACAACCTTTGTTGGAAGGCACATTACCTCAGTCATTTCCTTTATCTTAAAATTTGTGGAATGGTGTTTCTCCAGAGAAAGTGGTACTTTTCATCTCTGAAAACTGCCAGCACCTCCTGAAGTGAGAGGTCAGACAGAAAAGCAACATCTGCAAAACTAACACTTTTCACTTCTGGAAAGACTTGAACAATGTTACCCAAGGACACCCAGAACATTTCCACATCCAATAGAGAGCAAGGCTGGAAGTTTCTACCCGGGGTACCTGGGATGTGACAACTGCAAGAAGAAAAATCCGAGGCAATCAGCAGGAAGTTTCATGCAAGCTCTGTTACGGAGGCATGGCAAAAATAGAAAGCTACGGGAAGTGTTGCCCCGAATTTGTCTGTCAGGGGTCCCTCGCCACTTCTCTGCCGAGCATCCTTCCCCCGAACACGCTTGAAACGGAAAAGGGGTGTAAGCGATATTAAGCAAAGGAGGAGTGGCAAGGAAAGGACAACGTTTAGAGGCTCCTATGGGGGCTTGAGCGAACATCACCAGGGGACTTCCATCTCCCTGTGCCGCCCACGCCCGGCCGTGGGCGGGCTCGAACCCGCGGCGCGGCGGGCGCAGAGCTCGGCCGGCTGCCAGGCTGCTCGGAGCTGCCTCCTCCGCCCGCCCGCGGCTCCAGGTAAGGCGCGCCGGCCTCGGGCATCGCGGCACCCTGCCGCCGGGACTGGCCCCGCAACGCCCCCGCCC
>VZRQ01006157.1:409461-450713 GCA_013397975.1 Machaerirhynchus nigripectus | reverse complement strand
CCGCTCTATTGCCCTTTTAATTTTTTTTTTTTTTTTAATATTAATATTTCCTCTCTGAGGTATCGTTATTCTGCTGGGTTAAAATAACTCAGAATAACTCAAATTTCAATTAATAAGTCAAAGCGAAGAGGTGAGTGTCTCACCCCAAAGGCTGCAAAACCTTGCTTTTAAAAGCAGTGAGTGGCACAGGGAGAAACTTCTCCAAGGAAGATAATGTAAGAGCCAGCTCCCATTTCCCCCCCAATTCCCCATCAAATCTGCATCTCACCTCAAATGAATACATAGTTGAACAGTGTGCTAGTACTTAAAAAGGTGTGCAAAATTTAAAGTAGATCACATTGATTAAACCTGTTGTTGAGCACTGAGTAATGAAGAAAGGAAATGTTTGAATTTAACGAAAGCATTTCATTTCTCTAGGAGGCTCTTTTTTTTCTAATTATTAAAACACCCCAAATTCCTATATACACAATTTCAATGTCTATTCAAACTTTATAAACGGGATTCTTAAATGTTGCTCTCCATCATGTACACTCCAGGTTATTTTAATGACCTGTCATAGAATAAAGCTAAAGCGATTTGTGCTGAAGGAAAAGGAAGATCCTGCAAGAGGCACACACATATTTAACTAATGTTCCCATGTGGTAACTGTGGAAAAAATCTGAAATACATATTTTATTGGAAAAATGCCTCTTGTTTTCAAAGCCCCTCGTGTGATTTCCCTTTAGACCAAATTCCTGATGACTTGAGCTCAGCTCTAGATCTCAGTTGGAATAACTCCTCTGACTTAATAAAGTTTTCTCTGGAAGGTTTCAGATATGCATAACAATAATCAAACCCAGAAAAGTCTATGGTTCAAATTCATAACTTAGCAGGTACAAAAGCTTGCAGCTGAGCCCAGGACACTCAACTTGGACACCATTCACATTTTTGTATGGTTATACAATTAGAAGCATTTTTTCCTGTGACTATTATTTGCTAAAATATGTGATTCTACTGAGTAATTTTAATTACATTGATCTGTACCAGTTAATTTCAAGTACAAAATCTTCCTAGATTTTAAAAGAAACCTAAACTGCTTTGAAAACTGATTTTCTCCTTTCCAGTCTTCCATCCTGTTGCACTGTTCAGAATGGTTAGTTTGTAAATCTCCTGGTTATGGGACACTTACCAATTCATCGAGAAATTTGAGTTTTAAGACCTTGGACCCAAAGTGAGAAGTAGATATTTGGTTACTAAGAAACATAAAGTTATCTCTGGAAGGTTTCAGATATGCATAACAATAATCAATCCCAGAAAAGTCTATAGTTCAAATTCATAACTTGGATGGAAAAAAAGGGGCATCTCTGGCATATATTCCCTTCCTTCTTCCCCTTTGCCCCCAAACTAACAAGAATTTGCAACTGGAAACAAAATTAATTGCACACCAAGGGGCTGTTCTCTGTCATAAATCCCAAAGGCACATTGCACAGTATTCAATGAGGAGAGAAGATGGATATGACTGACCCTAATCTGCTGCTGCAGGGCTCTAGTTTTTCCCTCACGGCCTCAAACGTGTGTTCAGTGACAGAGTGAGAGGACCCTCATTCTCCCAGGCCAGAGGCTCCACAGAGGGAAGCTGCAGGAACATTGGCTGGGTCCTGGATAGTTTCTACAGTGTGAGAATGCTGAGCAAAGCTCACAGTCATCAGGGTCTGTGTGGGGAGAATCTCCTCCAGGTTAAGAGCTAGAAGATTCTAGATGTGCTGACTTTCACAAGGAACAGAAATTTAAACTGGTACAACTAAGGCAGGATTTAATTTGTATTTTCAAATCAAGTTGTTCTTTTCTTAACCTGAACCAGCATATCCTGCCCAACTTTCTGAATTTTCAACTATTTATCTTAATCAGATCTCATCTGATAGTGCCCAAACAAAACTGTCTCCATTTTGCTGTAGCTGATAAAATCACATTATCCTGGTCTGTGTAAATAGTGAAGGTATCACTGCTGCAGGAGCCCTGTATCTGCCTTCAGCCCACACCTGAGTGCCCTTTAGCAACCTGGCGACCTGAAGTGCTCCCCCAGGCAGCTGTCAGGTCTCAGATGGTCGGTGGGAGACCACCCAGGCCACCAGTGTTTGCCACACTGCAGCTGTGTGCACCTTCCTGCACAGCCAAAACTTCTGCAGAGGTGCCTTTGAGGTTCCATTCATTATCTGCAGCCTCTGAAGGTTACCTACCTCTCTGACCCAGCTCAAACACATTCATTCTTTAAATTGCCCAAAACCTGAGCCTCTCTGCCCTGTTGAAGCCACGTGGGTGGGCTGCGAATTGTGACTGTAAAACTGGTGTGGCAGAAGGTAATCCCCAGTTCTCTGTGGGATTGGGTGTGGGAGGACCTTGGAGTGTTGAGAAACACCTTAAAGAGCCAGTAAAGGTCTCAGATTTGAGAGAGCTGTGTTTTGGTACAAGAGGACTCAAACAGCTACAGATTTATGTAGAGGCCTGGCTGCCCAGATAGCAGAACTGAGATGTACAGAGCAAAAGATTTTAAAAAGTCTGTATGCACATAAACCCAATGATTAATATCCCCATAAACCTCTGATTTGTTTGGGTAATTACAGATCACAGTAATCATCAGCCATGACTTAAACACCAGTAATATGCCAGACTTTTGAGTGTCAGCTATCTAAAATCATATTTAGGAACAAGGTGGAGATAAGTTACTTAATTCTCTGCATTTTTAAACTAGAAAATAGCCTGTGGGGCACATTTTCTGTAGATGCCTCAGTAGATATAAGCAGAGCTTGTAATGAGCAGTCACATGAACACATTAATTTCTTAAAACCTATTCTGTGAATGTTTATTGCTACATCCATTTCTGTACATTGTTGAAACCTTTCAGTTCAGTGTTATGCTGGTTGGAAGCAGGACATCTGGCACTTGCTCCGTTAGGGTAACTCCTAGCATTGTATCGTCATCCTAAGCATCCAGTTGTTAGAAATCTGAAATTGATTTTCCAGGAAAACTGTATAATGCTAACAGTATCTCTGCCAGCTATTTCCCAGCTAATCCACAATATGTACTGTATTTAAAATGCACAGAGTGAAAACAACAGATAAACATATAAAATAATCCTATCATAGGTTATGTAACTTACTCTAAGGCTTTGATGCTCATGAAATTGATAATACAGGGAACTTGGTGAGAAATCAAGACCTCAATCCAGGGCACCAAATGTCTCTCATATACTTAATTATGTAAGTATTAGCAGCTAGTCCCTACTCCTTTGGTGGCTAGAAGTTCTGATACTAAAAAAAATTTAAAAGGCTGCAACAATAGATTTGTTTGACTTTGATTCTGAACTTTCAGTGTATTTTGAGGACAGTGGTTTTACATGTTAACTAGTACATTATTCGGGACACTAAAGTAAATCACTGAGTGTTGCAAAATCATGCACGCTATGCTCATTTTTTTAAAAATAAACATTTGTCATACTGATTTATTTGGGATGATTTTAAAGACTCTCATGTAATGCTTATACCTATGTAAACAATTTCTAATTATGCAGTTTCAATAACAGCTCATTTTGCTATACCAGAGAAGCAGTTTTCATTTTTGGTGAATCTTAAATTCATTCTACTTATTTAACAGTATGACCTTATGTTGTTGAAAGATACCTTTGACAGAAACATCTCAGAGTACAGAACTTGAGAAGGTGTTTTTAGACTGGAGCAACTTCCCAAGTGTTTCAGTGAGAAAGTGACACTTCTCTTACCTGGCACATGTGACAACTGTATTGATCAGAAGATCATTGCATAACTGGGATCCAGTGTTTCACTTTGAACTGCTGCCAGGCAGAGCAGCAGTAGAGACCTAACAGCCATTCAACTGCTGACAGAACACTGTCAGAACAGATGGCCCCTGCACTGCCTGTCTGCAGAGAAAACATGACAAGACAGCTACTTTCTATGGACCAAGTACATCTAATTTTGATTCCTTGCCCAAGGAGACTTGCATGGTTTATGCCCCTGCTAGGCAAGATCAGATGTGCCTAGAAACAAGCTAGCTGGTGTGCCAAAAGCCAGTTTGCCAGCCAAAAAAGAGGGTGCCCCTAATAATAGGATGCAGACCCATGCATTTGTCCACTTTCATCAGTCAGTTCCCCAGTTAAACCTGAAGTTTTGCTGCCATTGGGTTTTATTCCTTCTTTCTACTTTGCCCCATTAAAAAAACCCCTCTTCATACTTTTTACTCAAGCTGCACTCTCTGCAGTATTAATCCTAACATGAAAAAATGTTTGCATGTGTGAAAATTTTGCATTTCTTTCTCTTTCGGGAAGTGTTAGGACTTATCATGAAACTACTGCTGATATAGACAGGCATCTGGATTAACCCAAAGACAGATACCACGGCACTTTATTCTACAAAGTGCTTTGTCTGTGACGTCTGTCAATCTATTGTATGCAGGTGACTTTTCCAAGCTGTGGTGGTTTTGGCTGAAGTAAATTTTCTTCACAGTGCCTAAAATGGGGCTGTGTTTTGGATTTCTGCTGCAAGCACAAGTGTTGGTATTTCAGGGATGTTTTAGTTATTGCTGAGCAGAGCTGGAACAGAGTCAAGGCCTTTTGTGCTTCTTGTACCACCACATCAGCAGGGAGGCTGGGGTTGCAAAAGAAACTGGAGGGGACGCAGCTGGGACAGCTGACCCCAAGTGACCCAAGGGGTATATCCCCTCTACTTCCCAGTCTTATCTTAGCTCCCATATACCCACTCCCTTTCTCCCACCGAGTCCTTAGTGTTTCCAGCTTTCCATCATTTCCCCTCCAGTTGGTTCATTTTGATCTAACAAACAGAGGGTGAAGTCAAGACTAGATAAGCTCACTGGTTACTTTGCAGTTCTAGTGGACAATGCCAGCAGAGAATCCAGAGCGGGGGAGGCACTGTACATCTCTGGCACTCTGGGTGAATCCCTCCTGAGCTTCCAGCTGTCTTTCAGTCAAGCACTTAAAGGCACTGCCATTCAACAGTTTGGATGTGGAAGTAAAATGCAACTGTGATGTTAATTCAGTTGATATTCTGAAACTCACCATCTGCTTTTTATTTTAAGATAATTCAACACACAGTTTTAGATGCCTGCAGTAGCAGCCATGGGAATTCAGGCATATGGCCACTACCATATGACAAAGTGCATTATCTAATAATTTCTAGTCTTTCCCATGTATCCACTTATGCATAAGGTACTTCAGTATAATAGGCATCTCATCCTTTAATTCATTCACAGAAAATTCACTTCCAGTGAAATCTTTGGATATTGCTACTACCTCTGCCAGCTGTCTGCCTCACCCCATTTCAGCCTCAAACATTTGTGAAACTTGCATAATTCACTTTTCCTGTCATGCTGAAGATAATAAATAATCAAATTCCCATGAGAAATGTCAAAACATTGGATGGCATTTTACAGTCCTAATCTGATCTAAATAAAAGTAGAAAAATGTTGTTGTCTCATGGTAGGAGAAACTGGGGCAGATTTGTTACCTTCACCTCAATTAAATGTTTAGAACAAGATGTGTCAAAATATGCACAATAATTTGGACAGAATGTAGTCTGTCTATTTAAACCAAATGGCTCAATATTCTATGCAGAAAACATGCTTATTTTATGCTTAGTTGTGCTTATTTTTCTAGGGTGAGAGGAAAATATTACAAATTCTGCTGAACTAGTTTAAATACCAGTAGTTCCATGGGTACATGCATGCAGGGAGGAATCCTGCTGTGAATGTGCAGTATTTGATGAAGAAATGCGTGACAGGAAAGGTCCAGATGTGCAAACATGCCAAGAGGCAGGCTTTTCAGCAGAAAAAAACTAGCTCAGTAAGGCCCATAAAAAAGGGGCAGCAGAGGAAATGTGTGCGTGCATGCAAGCATGTACACACATGCAGCAGAGATTTATCTATCCAGCTTAAGTATTATCTGTGAAACCGCTTAAGACTCCAGCAGTCACCCAGTTCTGCTCCTTGGCTGCCATGCAGTGTCCCTTTGCAGTGATGGCAAGCCAGCTGACATGGCAATTAGATCCCTTGATTACTGTTTCTTATACAGCAGTAAGAGATCTTCTCCCTTCTATTACTCCCACGCTCTCTTTCCCTGAGCATACGAAGGTATATGTACCCTAGGATGGATTTGACCTTTCATGTGTTAAAGACCAAAATTCTCCACCCCAGCCTCCCATAAAATTGCTACCTTGGATATTGGTGAAGAACTGAAGGTAAACCAGTTGCTTTAGAAAGAAATCAGTAATAAGCCCACTCCACTTCATCTTCAGTACTGTAAAAACTAAACCCAAACAAGTACAGAAATATCTGTAGGTTTCCTTAATCTGTTTATAAAGGATCTTCAGTCATTTTAGGAGCTCATAGTAGCAATTCAAAAGCTAAATATAAAAGCAGCTTTGTGAAGTACTTATAAAGTCAGTAAGAGGCTTTTTATTTTTAGCATATTTTCCTGTGAGATAAAGATAATGAATGTAGAAAACATCCAAACCGAAAATGAGATACGCAAAAGAGATCCCACGATCTGCACCAGGAGTGTTACAGAATCAGCATATAGAGAGCAATGTTCTGACAACACCATCTGCTCATTTGTGCTGTTTTTTCCTATTACCAGCTCTCTTAATGTCTCATGCATGATTTTCTGTGGAAGTCAGGAGGAGTGTATGATTTATTTTGACATTAATATTTACCAGGCTGGTGTATGCTTAAAGTAGCCAAGATGCTGAGAATGTTTGCTTGTTTAAAAAGCCGTTGAAATGGCTTTCCTTTCTCTTTGGAGACATTAACAACTTATTTTGTCACTTCAGTGTTACATAAAAGTCATATCCCATTCACATGGCATTAATTTAGGCATATACCACGAGTTTTGCTCTTACCAGAAGTGTAGACTGAAAGAAAAATTACTTTGGTTTTTAAAAAGCTTGCTGGCATTTTACATTGGCCACTAAAGAACAGTGAAACGAAGTCTCAGGTTGTGAAACTTCAAATTCTTTACTATTAGCAATTTAGTGGGAAATTAAAATGCAGGATACTCCTGCAAAACTCATTCTGGACACTGAAAATATGTTTGATTGCCCCTTCCTGAAACCTAAAACAGATACTTCATTTGCACTTATTAACACTTAACAGTTGTCTTGCAGATTCTGGGTAGGCAGCATTCCTGACACGTAGGGGTTTTTTTAGTTTTGAAGCAAGTCTTACAAATAAGATTTCTGTTCTCTGCTGAAATACAGCAAAAGTGTGCACAGCCTGTGCATTTCAGATCTGTTGCATGACTGAATTACACTATGGATTGATACTCTTTTAATCCAGAAATGGATTACAGAGCTGACAGATTTCTTAAAATAACGATTATGGATGTGAATCATACTGACAAAAGCAGAGTCCCATTCAGAAAAGACATCTTGCCTCAGCCAAACATTTTCATGAATGTGGATGATTATATATGATTTATATACAAAATATTTTTGTTTTAATAGCTAGAGGTAGAAGCCTATAATTAATTTTTTTTCTCATTACCGAAAAGATTACCAGAGTTACATACCAGAGGTATTGATGCTATGCCTGTACCAGAGAGGTTGCTCTTAAATATCTCTGTGTTCTAAGATGGGGTCATGTGTTGTCCCTTAAGAAGAGACACTGATATGCCAGAGCACTCACTCACAAGCCTGAATAGCAGAGACAAAACTCTGTGTTTGCAATTCTCCTGCAAAGGATTACATTATTTTTCACAGCAGTTACTTTTCCTAATATGTAAAGGACAGAGGCAAAAATGAAAGACCTGTAGTATACTGGAATGCAGCTTCTGTCGGTAAGTTAAATTAATCCTGATGCCATCTCTTTTTTCAAGTTTTGAGATTTTTTAATTGATGTAGATATTTACTAATACATTCTTAGTAGAAGCTATTCAAGATACAATATCTTTAGTGTTTCAAACCTTTGGAAATTCATGTGTTTAAAATGTATATGTGCTGTAAAACATTACCTCTGCACGTTTTATTTTTTAGGAGTGGCAAGAACTTCTGAAAGAACTTGTGACAATGTGCAGTCTTAAGTGCTGCAGTCTCAGAGCCCTTTTTCTATTGCTGCTCTATAGGTAAGATGTATTTGCTAAAAATATTATTTCTTCAATATATTATTATATCAGTTGGTTTATAATAAACTTACTTATAATTAGAAACATATCTGACCAGGTAACAAACTAAAATCTTCCTGACATTTGAATCCTGCATCTTACAAAAATTAAAGAACCTGGGTATTAATAACAGAAATATAAGACTGAGCTTCATGAATCTCAACTGCCTTGATTAACAGATGTTTTAAATTGGAAAGATTGATAAGGAAGAAAAAGAATGGAATTTATGAAGTATATGAACCCTCAAATGAAGGATTACTGGGGACAGAGTGAGTATTGTATCAGATGTTTAACAAATTCAGATGGGCACACGGTCCTTGCCTGGAGCATAGTGCCTCGCCCAAGGACAGAAGCACACAGTCTACCTAGATTTAATACAAGCTTGAGATAGTAAAATCATCGTTGTGCACTCAAAGCAGAGTATCTTAAAAAGAATTACCTATTTAAAACACTGGTTTTTTATTCTGTTATGAAATCGTGAAGTCTTTAGGAAAACTGGGTTGTGTTAAGCTGGAAAGTGAAAATGATCCTCCCGGCTACAGGTAACCCTTCCAACAGTGCAGCTGCTATGACAAAAAATATAGAAATGGAGCACTTAAAATATAGTCCTTCTATAAAAATGGGCAAAAATATTCTTTATGTAATTCTAATAAGAAAATGTAAGCATGGCCAGGTTGAACAGCACCTTCAACTGCAGTATTTAAAGTCTGTGTGGCAATTCTCTATCTAGAATTGCCTAACCTACTTCATCTCACAGTAGATTCCTCACGACAAGATTCTGTCTGAGCTTTAATTCAAGTGGGTGTGCAAACACACATTTAGATACAGCCTCCTCTTACTAGTGGGGACAGGTGAACAGTCCCCTGAAAGTGAGTTTAAAGCATCCATCTCCCCCACCTTCTCCAGTCCTATAAAGAGATCTTTGTTCAAAACACACACTTGCTCTAATTCCACCTTCCTTCCTCATCAGCTGTGACTTGCCACACTGTAATAAGTGGATGACTTATGGCTTAGCCATAATAAAACTGCTAAGAGACCAACAATTTCAGAAGCATCTAAGTAACAAGGAGGCAAAATTCCACCAGGAGCTCAGCCTGTGTTACACAGTTCATTATTATCAGACAGACTTTGTGAATCCTCTTACAGCTTCATCTGCCTGAGAGTGTCCAGAAGCACAGGCAGTTCATTCCTGAGTAGCATCCATGGGGGCTGTGTGCACACACAAGTGCTTGGATACAAGTGCACAACATTGAGCTGATGTGGTCCTGTTGTACCCAAATCCAGACACAGGTTGAGAAGCAGCTCTGGCCCTTGGTTATCTCACAGATAAGATGATGCTTGGGTACAAAAATGTGTTTTTCCAGTGCACAAATCAGGAGGGGTTTGTGAAAGTGCTGTTTAAAACAAAAGCTATCCTGCTTGGCACTGAAACAGAGAAATATTTCTAAGCAAAACCCAAGAGCTGAGGTGCACCCAAAGCAAAGGCCATGATTTCGTGCCCTTGGTCCCTTAGATATTCCACTTGGACAAGCTCTGCCTAACGTGTGAAGAGAGTTTCTTCTACTGAATAATTTACAATCAGTAATGGTGAGGGGGTTGTTTTTTTTCCCTTCTATCTCTCCCTGCCTAATGACGCTTCTTCACTTTACTTAACATTAACAATCATTTATCTGGGGAGTTGCCTGGATGATTGCCTTCCCAGAAGCTTCTTCTTTTTTTTTTTAAAGGTAGTAATGACAAAACTGAGCCAGATTTATCATTATCAGGAATCAGCTTAAGTAAATGTATGCTATTTGGTCTGCAGAAGGGTTCCCATTTGTTTCAAGTAGGGTGTTTTTAACATAAAGAATGCTACCCTGGGTCTAAGGCGTCAGAGACAGAAAATTCCGAGGAATGTGTTTGTTTTGATTTTTTTTGCTGAGCTTAAGAGCACTTATGGTACTTCACTGCTTGTTCTTGTATCTGGTAACATAATGCTACAGTTTCAACCTCACCATTTAACAGAAAAATTGTGACAGTACTGTCTGTTAATCAGTGATGTAGCAAGTTTTGCTGCAGTTTATCTGCAAAGACCGTATAAAACCCTGCATCATTGAGCACAAGTATGAAACCAGAAATAACACCTTTATTTGCATCCATAAGCCCTTCACCTGTCAGTGAATTGCCTGAAAGCAAGCTTTTTTAAATCTTGTTTTCCTGAGGGGAGTGTTTCAAAAGCTTGTTCAGACTATATCTGGCATTTTGTTTATTTTCTCACAGTTCTAAGGTGTTTCTGTCTCTTTCATGATACATAACTTCTGACAAGAAATAGCCAGAAAAAATATTCTCATATATGTGTCTAGACTGTACTTTTGCCTAAATCAGTGATATATACTGCTGTTTAGGGCAAATGTTCCTTTTTTCCCCTCCAGTTACCCCATTCTGTTAAGACACTAACTTGAAAGTACTTTGAATAACAAGCAGTTGTTGTATCTTTCAAGTTCAGCCAAGCCCACAAAAATTCTCAGTTTTTGAACCGTAAGAATGATTTAGGAAAATAAAAAATTATAATTCAGCTTTTATAAAAGCAACCAGAGGGTATTGAACCTGATGAGTTAAAGCATTTATTATGCATTGTCAGCCCAGAACAGATAGATATTCTCAGCTGAAAAATAATTATATACTCAGTTTTGTTCTGTAAAAGCTCATTCACTCCTCAGTTGGAACACCTGTTGCAAGGCAATTCCATACTTAGATGCATGCCAAGGTATTTCACATACATCAAGAAAATGGAGGAACTTTAACATACAGCTTCCTTTAACTATGAAACATATACTTAAATATAACATCACAAATATTGGTTGAAAGAGATGTTTAGATGCACTGGTGAGAAGATGCAGGTGGCTAAGTGGAATGAGTCTCAACTTTTACTTTATCATTTACCCGTGTGTGCAGCTGTGAGCTCACTGTGGCTGAGCTGTGAATGGAGCGCGTGAATCAAAGAGCACTTTAAAGGAAACAGGGCATCATCCCTTAAAACACAGAAAGCCCAAACCACCTAAGGCACAGAACCTCTGCACGTTCCTTATCTTTCAATATGGACAATTGGCCTCTGAGTATCCCCCAAAGTCAGCAGGACTTCTCTGAGGTTTTGTGGCCAAACAGCGACAGGAGACCAGGCCTCCTGGTTAATTCACAGCCTCAATTACAGCACAACAGCTTTCTCAGGCTTACTTAACCATAAAACTCAAAAGACCAGTGATATGAGGCTACACATCATGTGTTAATAAGGAAAATTAGGAATTACCACAGGTTATTTAAGGGAAGGACTTCCATAAAACTTTTAAAGATATATTTTAGAAAATAGGAGTTAATGATAATGAACCAAACCACTCTAGAATTGCATACTGATCAGCAGAACAATGTTATACCCTTGCAGTAGAAAAGAAAAAAGTTTTCCTTTAACATTTCACAATGTGTAAAACTTATTCAAGAACAAGATCCAGTAAAGCTGTGAAATTAAACTCATGCAGCTCACTGAACACTTAGCTAAAATTTATATGTAAATTACAAAGGGAGCGATATCTATTCCAAGTACAGCATTTAGGAAATTAATTACGTTCAAATGCATTTCCAATTTTAACACTTTTGTGCAACATAAAACCGGCCTTCTTATTTATATTCACATCTCAACTCAACATGACTGTTTGTTTCTTTAGGAAAAAGCTTACAGGAGAAATTCTTTATTTCAATGCTGGCATTACTCAGGGGTATACTTAACAACATCACTCTCTGGCAATATAGCAATAAAAAACTGAAAAAAAATAAAGGAAAAAAGGTTATTCAAGTAGCTAAGATATTTGTGTTACAAGGCAGCTAATGAAAACCAGCTACTACTGTGGTGATAGGGTCTGGGGAATAAAAAATTTTACATTAGTAGCAGCTTTTGAAGCCAGTGGACATCACATCTAAAACCACAATGTGATTTGGCCACATGCATTCAGTGAGATCATCTTAGCATTTAATCTTTGCCAGTTTAAGATACTGGATTATTCCTAGTGAGTGAAAATCTCAGTGTCCTGACAAAATGACTCAAGCTTTCTCAGAAACAGCAACATTGAAATCAAAATTTAAAGCTTTGGAAAGCTACAAGGGACCCAGAAATACAGTGCAGAAGAGCAAGCAGAGTTTTCAGGACCAGCTCTAGAAAAAACTGAGACTAAGAAAGTCAGTGAGGATTTAGCACCATAAGGAAAGACCACCAAACGCTGCTAGCCCCTTACCTAATGGTTTATACTTAGATTCTTCTGCTAGAAGCAAATCACCACAGCTACAGCTCTTGCACCTGCTGTAGGACAGCTGGTCACTCTCAGGCACCAGGCACTCCAAGAGCAAGGGGGAAAAGCCCCAGACCCTTGTCCTGGTGATTATATAGGTGGCTGCTCTCCATCAGCAGAGATGGTGCCTCTGCCTGCAGCCAGCTGGGCTTCACTGAGTCGGTTATTTGCTTCTCACCTTTAGAATTCATACCCCACCTTTCTCAAATCATTGGGAACAGGTAGTTGCTACCATCTGTGCTTTAATTTCTGAAGAGCACACCCTACTCTCGATCTTGGGGTGCTTACCTTCGGGGTTAGGCAGAAAGGGTTTGTAATTATTTATATATGACTTCTATGGGTTGTATTTGTAGCTGTTTCTGAACAAAGGAAGTACTTGAATTCTCATTAGGCCTCACTGAATTTGCCCAACAGGATTATTTCTGTAACATGTTTAAAAATTGTGATGTGAAAGCAGGATTTTAAGTGTTTTTATGCACTAGGCTCTGAGGTTTGTTTCTGTCTCTGAGGCCTAAATATGATGTATTTCATTATGTAAAAAGAAGCTTAATTTTAAATGCTGAAATAAAAAATTAGCATCCCTTCCACATTCCTAGATTATAGCCATAATGCCCTGTTTCTCAGATGGAGTGTTAAGAAATAATAGACTTTAAAGCAATAATAAACTTTAAGGTATAAAACTGATTTTTTTTTCCAATAAGAGACTAATACAGATTATGAAATCTGATACTTTATGGAATATTGTCCTTTTAAAAAATCCTCATTTTCAATTCCTTTTAGGTCAATGCAAATTTCTGAAGCTGAAGGAAAAAGTGAAATTCTACCTCCAACAATACAAAAAATAATAAAAGGGTACAACAAGTATCTACGTCCATTTTTTGATAGTAAGTAGAAAAGCTCTTTCAATAAGACTGAGTTGTAACATAATGTGGTGTCTAAAATGCAGCAGTGAGAGCAAAAGTTTTTTTTTCTGCACTTTTTTCCTCTGATATCTGACAGCCACCAATCTGATTATACATGTTCTGGGATATAATAAGATAGAGTTTAATAGCTTTTGTGGCCCAAGGTGAAACTTGTATATTCCAGGTATTCACAAGCTAAACTTCAGGCTCCCTTAGAAAACTTGATGATCACTGTATGTGTGCCTTCATGAAATAAGCTGTAACATCTTACCTATTTAAAACCATAATTTCCTCTAATTTCCTAAATAATAACTATAAAAAGCTTTGATTAATGATTTGAAAGCTTTATATATCAAGCTGTTCATAACAGCACAGGCAAATCGTGTTACTTTGCAAAGTATTATGTGCATCAGCTGTAAGACTGCAAGAGAATTATTTAATAAATGATTCTTGCCTCAGGTCTTAAAGGTCACTGAACAGATTTACTGAAAAATTATGGGGGAAAATGAATTGAAAAGGGAAAATGAATCAAAAATGTCAGTTCCCTGCATCAGAAGACAATGGTCACCAGGTTGGAAGACCCACATAGTCTACTGCATCAAGGCTGATTTTACTGCCCTGCAGTGCAGTCAGGCACCTGAAATCTCAGTGGAAAACATCTCCCTTGTTTGAGTCGGGCTAGTGTATGTATCAGAAATACTGAGGAGTTATGAGGTGGCATGAAGATCTCTTCCTGAAAAAACTGCAGAACACTGAAGAAGAAAATACTCTGAATGTTGAAAAGCAGCTCAGCACCCTGTGTGTGTCAGAAAATAAACTTGCAGAGTGAATGCCAGGCAATAGTTCTTAAGCTAGATGTTCAGAAATGTTAGAGGTATGAATGTCAAATGAAATATTTTATGTCTCTTTATATCCTGCTTAAAAAATGATTGACTAATGAGTTTCTGAGACCATACTGTTACCTCTTGCCATCCAAATACCTGGTTCAATATGGATGCTCCGTATCATGTGCTGTTTCAGAATCCATTTACAACAATTTTAAGATATACCTGTATTTTAGGGTGAAGAAAAAGGGGAAAACTATTTCATCTGTTTGTTTTTATTGTAATTATCTTAGCTGATGATACAACTACTATAAAATATTTACTGCTCTAAGGAGATTTTCAGCAAAATAAAAGTAACTTTAATAAATTAACTAACCCTTTCTCATTGCAGATGATGCATTATGTAAAATAACTATGTGTTCAGTGGCCATTAATATATTTTATTCATTACCTCCTGTTAGTACTAGAGATATGTTGGCACTGCCATGATGAATGTGTTTTCGTAGACAACAGTCTCGTTTCACAATCCTGGAACAGCAATTAATACCTAGAGTAAAGCACATTTGAGTTACAAATCTCCCTTTTCTTTTCTCCATCTTTTTTCCTCAGCTGTATCGCAGCAAGGCTGTAGTTACTTTTTTGCCTGGGTGTTTTGTTCAGAGGGGTGCTAAGGCCTCTCTGTGTTTGCCTAGAAATCCCAGAGGAGCTCAGGCACAGATCGAGCCTGTGTCACACACAAAGCCAGTCTCGCACCTCCAGACAGTGCCAGCATCACTGCATATGCTCACTACAGCTCAGGCATGCAAACACTGCCTCAGAAATCTTTGATGGATCTTTATTAGCCCTAGTGCTGAAGGAATGAGATGACACTCCAAAAAAAATACATTTTATTGATGCCACTTCCAAATGCAGGGTTGGTGGTTTTGTGAGAAATTACTTTGTGGGAATAATTCAGGTTAGGATAATTCAGGCAATGCTCCTCCTGATTTTTGAACCTGTAGCTTTTTGTGAGATCATTTGGGATCACTTTCCCTGTTACAGAGGAATGTGTGCTTGGGGTGGGGAGTGGTATCAGCCTAGTCCTGACCCTTCTCCATTACAGGCAGGGTGGGCTACGCTTTGCATGAGATTCAGGCCCAAGAGAAGCCATTGCTCTTAGAAGCAGAGCTAGCAAACCACCTAAATCCTCAGCTTAACAAACCTGTGGAATATATTTACCTGTGTGACCATAGCTATGCTAGCTTTGTTCCATGCAGTATTTTCCTGATCTGTATGGTAGTTTTTTGCCTGCAGCTGGTGTACCTTGTGTCTGTTCTTGGTTAGAAAGATTTCGATACAACTGGCTTTACTCAGAATATCATCAGTGGCTTCAGAACAGCTGTCAAAGAAGCCAGAGTAGCAATTTAATCATTGATACCTCTTCTGTGACTTCCCCCTGCACTGTTCCCCCAAACCCTGTTTCTTTGGGATGATATTTGCATATTAATAGTGAGAGACAGACCAGTTAGAGATGGATCTTAAGGTCAAAAAGCTGATTAGACTTGAGTAGGCTAATGAACAAATGCATATTAAAAACATAAACTGGGTATTCTGGTAGAGATCATCAGCTTCTGCAAAAGCCTGCACAGTCCTGATTGTGCAACCTATCAGTGCTCATATACTCTGAGAAGGAAACTTGTATTTCTAGAAATATGAACAGAAGAGGATGGATATGCACCTGAAGATCTATGTTTGCTGTCTTGAATGAAAGGATTTGCATAAATGGGAACCTAGTATGTGTATGTTGATATCCAGAAATATCTCCCTGAAATATGCCAGAGCCAGCCTTTTAAAGACACTTGGCTTCCTTTTCTTTGGTTTTGGCCAGTATTCCTTTGCTTTCAAAAAATATGTGTACTTCTGTTTATTTGTGCAGTTAGATACTCATAAATATGCACGAAGAAATTTGTCATAAAATGAGATGGAATTATTTGTTGGCATCTATGGTGCTTTATGCTTAATGTTAGTGAGTCATAATGGAACTCTGAAATATGATTTTCATCAAGTATGAGAGGGCCAGAGGTGAGCTTAAATTTTAGAATAAGCTCATTTAAAGTAATTTCCAAGTTACTTGTCCTTGAAGATTTTCTTCAGGCAGGAAATGGGGGTTTTTGAAGTGATGATTGCTGCCAAGATACAATCATACTCTTGCAAAATCAGTGACACTGAACTCCTTAATATTTAGCAAAATGGGGTTTTAGTCCTGAAAAGAAAGAGTTAGGTATAAACAAACGTTCATGGAATGACAGTTCCTTTCTCCTAAAGCCAGAAAAGCCAGAAATATTTACTAGTCAAGTAAAATTTATGGCAGCTCATAAATTTTTAGTTTAATAAGCCCTCCATTTGCTTATTAATTTGTGTTTGGTCCTTGTGTTAGGACTGGCAGATGACTGGAAATGTCCCAACCACATACCCCAACCTGGGTAGTGTCATTAACAAGGGGACCATGAAGATCTCTTTCATTTGAGTCCAATGACTGCATAACAACATAAAAACTGTCTTCTGCTCTCCTTGCAAGGATTGAATCGACTGCTTTTCTAGATTTTCATTCTGGATTTACCTCACCAGAGATACTGGTTACTTTGGTCATCTCCTCCTGCACAGGTCACCCCCCCAGACTCTTCATTTATGCACAAACGTTTCCATTTATGCATAACACAGGCTGTCCTTCCCATCTCTAAGCACCTAAATCAGGTGCCCAAAGTCGGACTAGTTGGAGCCAGTCTCAGCATGTCAGAGGCTGGCACACAAGTAAAACTGGCTGAGTGTTTTATGTGTGCCCATGGTGGGTGGCACATCCCAGCTGCCAAATTGTGAGGGTGCTTTACACACTGTTCAGTAGAGAGGAGTCTCAGCTGGATTGGTTATTTAGCTCTGCCCTCAGCTGAATGGTGCTATTAAGAATGTTCTCTTTCCTTATCCATAGCACTTTAAGGTCCCTCTTTGAGCTGGTTCATCAAGCAAGTCTTCATAAAATGAACAGATAGTTGCAATAAAGAATTTTTAAAAACGCCCTAATCTAAAATGATTTTAGCCATTCTTTGGACTGGAATGTGAAATACTCCTATACTAATGTTAGTAGATATTACTCCTCAATGTAATAATATCTATCCTCCCCTTACAGATACATATGAAATACTTCTGTAGAAAAGCTGGCATAAGGGATTTAAAAATCAACACTTGTTTCCCTTAAATGTGCTACATTATCCTGACACTTTATCTCAGCAATACAAGTTGATTTCCACCTCAGGTTTTCTGCTGGAACCATGTAGATCAATTTTATAGCTTTAGGTGCTGTGCCAAACTCTCTGAATTAATGAGCAATTCCTGCAGACTTCAGTGAGCCTTGGATCAGGTTCATAGAGTTGTTAAGGGATGCATAAAATCTTGTAAATAATTTTTTACAAATAGATTTTGTTCTGTGATTGAATGTGATAATTTAAGTGTTCTAATTAAAAAGAGAGAGACTAGGAAAAGGTCACAGCTAAGTATATTTGAATATGGAAGCTGCTTTCAAGTGGTACAGAAAAGTGTCATGTTTAAATCAGTTATTCTAAATCACATTAAAAAGATTATTTTCCTTAGCTTCATAATGAGTAGTAAATTTCATAGTCTTAAGTTTTAAATTAAAGCAAATCAAATTTTTGAGTCCAAACTTCTGTCTGAGACCAGTCATCATGGTTTTTTTTCCTCAAATGTTGTTTATATTAAGTACTATAAATTTAATTAGAAGAAGGCATTTTAGTCTTCACGAAAGAGACAAGGAGATATCAGAATGTTAACTGTGTCTAACACCCTTTGGTTTAGTGAGGCAAACTCACAGGCTACATGAGAAAGCAGTGCCAAATAACCAACATCTAAAGACTATTTTAAGTCCCAACAAGCCAACACTTAATCCTTTACAGAAAAGCAAAAAGCCCAGAATATGTAAACTTCAGCATACACATAGTAATGTAGATTTTCCTTCCTTTCCAAGGGAACTAAGAGAGAGTATGAGAACCTGATTGCCACAAAACCCAGCTTTCTGCATGCAGGACAGTTTGGGATTTGGTTTGGGGTTCTCCCCTGCCTCTCCTACCTCTCCAAAGGCTTATCTCCAGAGACTCTAAATTATGAATGGTGATTATGTTCAGATAGTAAAAAGATCAATTTATTTGAATTTTCCTGTTGTCTCCAGCTTCCATAAACTGTGACTTTGCTTTGCTTTGTTTTGCCAAATCACGTGCACAACTAACTACTACATGAATTTTCTGACACTGGACATGTCACCTTTCTGACTTCTCTTTGAGGAGCTGAGTAAACAATGCTTGATTTTTATGTTACAAGATTTGATATTAAGCTTCCAGATTTGGTTGTCTTTTGGAATATTTCTCTTTCTGTCAACCAAACTGTGTCTGCTGTTTGCACATTTTTTTTAATATGTGGAAAACAAATCTTGTCACGGTCATCTCATAACAGTCTTGCCAATACAGAATAGATTGCAAGATAACCTAATTCTGTGCATTACTTCCCATTGCAATAGTGCTGCTGCCAAAGCATAACATGGAGAGAGCATGTTAAAATGATTATCTGTGACAGCCTCTAAATCCTTCTCAAAGGCACTACTTGCCAAGATAGTTTCCTATCCTGTATGTGCTGCCTGTCTTATTTGTCCCCACATTAATTGCTTGCATTTGGCTGTATGGAAATATAGGGGTTTTGAAAAATGATTTAAGAAGCTGTTATTAATATGGTCATGATTTCCACCAATTTTTGTCTTGTCCACAAACTGTACCAGCAGAGCAACATCGCTGTCTAAAAATTATTGATGTGAACAAATAGGATTGAAACTGATCCATGCTAGAAATGGGTCTGTCTTCTGATGCCTTCAAATCAAGAATTACAGCTGAGATCTGTCAGAAGGCCTGTCTTAACCTGTCGATTTTCTTCATGTAACTATTTGTCTAGAAAGATGTCTTGTAGGGGGAAGTTAAATGCACCGAAAAAATGTAAGCATAATGTATCTCATTATGTAAGAGTTCTGTCATACTCCAAAGCAAAGCTGGCAATCAGGGAGACAAAATGAGGTTTTTAGGAAGCTATAATGAATTATTCTAGTGATAATTTTCCTGCTAATGCTCTGTTTACTTGCAATATTTTATCCAGTATTGCTGAAAAGATGAGACATTCTTCCAAAAGGCCATTCCTTTTGAAGCCTTTCTGAATGCTGAAATTCTTTTGAGTTTTCTTAAACTAAATGAAAAAGGGCTTATGCTATCAGCTCAGCACTGGAAGTTATTGATAGTGCTGATCCGTTGCAGCAGTGGGTACACCCATGACACTGTACTGGTTTATTCTGCTGCTACAGACTGGGATCACTGCAGTGATCCAAACTTAATTTTTAGGTATGCTATCTGCCACTCTTCTGGCTGCTTTCTCATTTGGGATCACAGTGAATATCTATAAAGGGCATAGAGGAACAGTCTCTGTACGTAAATCTCAGTGAAATTAAAATGTGTGTTGCTTCGGCTGCACGGCCGCCGCTGTAACACGGCACTCCCTTTGGCCATGCTCTGCCATGCTTTGAAGTTTCCCTTCGCTAATGCAGGACAGACTGACTCCAGTTTTCTTCTGAAGATCGGTAGATTTCTTCTGAAGTTGTCATTATGCATACAACTTCTGCCAAACATATGGAAATGTAGGAACTGACTGCCTCATCTGGTTTGCTGCCCAGTTTTTGACACTGTCAACAGGAGGCCTTTCAGAGGAAGTTTAGAGGAAGCCCTGGTGAATAATTATGAGCAGACTCATTCTGTTATTAATACTTTACAATTTATAGTGCCTTACTAAATAAACATTTATCCTCACACGCAAAAAAGAAATCAGCATTTAACTCTTAATGTTGTTCTGATTTAATTAACTGTCGAAGCAAAGCTGTTCTCGGCAT
Organism: Machaerirhynchus nigripectus; assembly: GCA_013397975.1. Taxonomy (NCBI): domain Eukaryota; kingdom Metazoa; phylum Chordata; class Aves; order Passeriformes; family Dicruridae; genus Machaerirhynchus; species Machaerirhynchus nigripectus. Next base: position 430,545 of record VZRQ01006157.1, on the reverse strand, counting down.
CTTGTGTTGTGTTAGTAAAGACCCTTTCTATCCCTGTTGTTTTCCTGCACAACTCCTGCCATACAGCACGTGGCTCTATCTGGGGTGATGTCATTTGCTCCTGAATTTTGGTGGGTGCTGGGCTGGACAGGCTGGGTGCACTTGGGAAGTGAGAGCTGTTGGCGGAGGCGAGTGGAGCAGGAAGGCTTTGCCATGACTACGCTGCCAGTCCTTGGCACTTGAACCCCAAGGCAGGTCTGTGTTCAATCAGTTTGAGCTTGAAGTACACCTTAACCTGAGCTAGATGTCTTGTGGTGCTTGGGAGTCACCCAGCGTTGTAATGCTGTTGTGTGACTCAGTAATAGAAAGAAAAAAGGACCTACAACGTCCTGTTTGTCTGATTCCAGAGAAATTAACCTCTGCTTAATTGCAGTAATCTTTCTGGAAAGTCACCTTTTCCCCTCACATGTGTAACAACCCAGCACTGATGATAATGAAATGCTGCTCATGGACATTTTCCCCAATCTGCATCACCTTGTTAGGCAAGGATCAGGTGTTGTTTCTACTAATAAAGTGTGATATAAGAGGAAGACTCTGATTATTCCCAGCCATGATTCCTGCATAATTATCTGAACACTGCATTGTCCTCTCCTTAGGATGGTCCATCATTAGGCATGTGCCTTGCTGGATGGGAATCTCTAGGAAGACATAAAAAAAAATCAGAAAATGGATTATAAATCACATTATTTTAACAGTCAACGATTTTTGAGGGTATGACATATATTTTGAGGCTGGCAATATTGTACGTGCAATGAGGATATAGTACAATGGTAAGTGTAAGTATTAATTCTTGCACTCCAGGTGGCTGGACTGAGTTTCCTAGGAGCTGAGCTTTTAATCCTGGAGGGAGAAAAAATAAATTTATTATTGGAGTATCAAAACATGAAAAGAATGGAAAGAAACAGAAGAACAACCTGTCGGTGATCTGAGAGCTTTTCAGTTTTGTTCCAAAGTTAACCTCCAAAGTTTTTTTTCAATATATGAACAATTGCTTCTAAACCAAATGTATTATTTAGTACTATATAATAAACACACATATTACCACCAGAGCATGCTGCAAACCTGCACTCCTGATTTAAGCTGGAGCTTTATATTTAAACTTTCAACCGAATCCGAAACAAAAGAAAGCTTTTTCCAGTCAGATATTTAATGACTTTAACACATGCATTAGAAATAGAAAATACTTTGGAAAAAATAAAAATACTAATAAACTTACATGTCTTAGAATGACACATTTTTTCTTTAGTGTTACTCAGGGAGGTTGAGTTGCTCTCCATGTTCCCCTGTGTGCCTTTTGGGGCCATATAGGAGATTTGTGCAAAATTTACTGCAAGGAGCCAAGAGGGGCTTTCAGCCGTGTGCCTGTAAGGTAGGGGCACCATCAGCTACAGAGACCTTACCTGAAGTATTTCTGCATTTCTTAGCACTGTGTTCTCTTCTTCTCAATTGCTTGGAAAGATGCACTGATTTAATATTAATTTCCCTGTACAAACACTCTGTTAATTATTCTGCACAAATTCAACCAGGAATAATGTCATGTTTCCATCAAAGCTCTGCACAAATTCTGCATTTTAAAATGCACGGGTGGTGATCTTCCTTCCAACAGTGTGAAATGCACATTCACAAGGAAATGGGAATCCGAGCATACTGACATCACAATAACTACTTAGGTAAGGTGTTTAACCACACTCAATAAGCCTTCAGCTTATGACAAGTTTTCCTTTATAAATGCAAGTATTTAAATCACAAGTTTCCTGCTGGCAGTCAAAAGCAAGATATCAAATTGCAATGGTACAATATATACCATAAATACTTAAATGGGCAGTAAATAAAGTCACTCATCTATGCCACCTGAGTATTAACCATGTGACATTGCCATGTAAAACTTCTTACTTCACCAACATCTGATGGACCAGATGTTGCAACTGGAAGAATTCTTTCCACTGTTCTGCACCTCAGAGCAGAAGAGTGTGATGTATCACAGGGATTGTGTCTTCCACACCTTATTGAGTAATGTTTTCCCCAGCACTCTTTTTCTGGAGGAAAAAAATCATATAAACCAGGAAGTATTTAAGAAATAAAACCTGTTTCTTAAAACTAAAAAAGTTTTAGCCGAGAAGTATGACATTTTGGTTAAGAATGTTAAAATTCTTGCATAACCTGTGTTTGAGGAATATTTAAGATAGCTTCTAAACATTTAGAAAAAAAATGGAAAGATTTTTTTATAGCCAGTTCTCCTGAAGAGTGAGTATTAAAGAATTATGAGCTACATTCTGACTTTCTCTTTTTTTTTTTGCAGATGGTCCTGTGTCAGTTGGAATGAGTATGGATATTGCAAGCATTGATACAATATCAGAAATAAACATGGTATCGTAGTTTTTGCAGGCTTTATTTATCCTGTTTGTTGAAAAGCTGATGTCTTGTGCTTACAGCTGCTGGCAATACGACTTTGGGCTTGTCTCCTTGTGAAGTCAATAGGGGTTAGGAGATGGAATTTTCTTTTTCACTCCACACAGTGTTTATAACACTGTAATAAGCATAGAAATGCAGCTGCGAATCCCACCTCTCACAGATACAAACAGAAATTTGCTACTGAGTATTAATCTTAATGAGAAGCATGTGGACCAGTATTTATTTTCCAGCTGAAATGTCTAAATCTTTATGCATTTCAGAAAAATAAAGATATATTCATGTGCCTTTGAAGCCACTCTCTTTCCCTATGATTAGACACAGCTGAACTCAGACTGTTTTTCTCTTCTATTGTTGCTGCCACACATTGATTTATTCCAGCTGTGTTTCATTTAATTTGTATCATTTGTTTTTGAACAAACTCTGAAATGGAATGTACTTTTCTGCATAGAGATCCTCCACTGGTACATAGAAATAAAAAGAAAAACTCACTAATCAGATATTCAATATGAGTTTATTAGTAATTATTAGTTACTATTTAGAAAGGGGAAATAAGGTCAGAACTTCAGATGAATTTATCATATTGATAAAAAAAAGACCATAAAATAAAAATCTGTTTTAAAAGTGTTAAGAAATAGTGTCATCTTAATGTAGAACTGCAAGGCACATTATCTAAATAGGAGGGGAATTGGACTGAGTTCTGTGTTCAAGGTATGATAAATTTGATATGACTGTTTCCTTTGTGATAGTAAAAGGAGAAATTGTGCTAAAAGATTCCTTTCCTGTTTCATTAACTACTTTTGTCTATCTGAATTTATTAAACTTTTTCCAATGTGTTCTTAAAAAATGCTTTGTGTATTAGCTTATGTGAACAAAATGATATTTGGAAACACTTACATAAATCATTCTAAAACTTAAAGGTTTACAGAGCCAGATTATCTGCTTACAAAGCTCCGATGACTTCAGCTGATTTATAGCCCCAGACTTAGGCCATCAGCTTTTATTGTAAATGACCATAAAACAAAATCTCCCAACCTCACATCGAGTGCTAGAAAATTTGGCAGTACAAGATTCAGTACAGCTGCTCTTGGAGTGCCAGGGCCGTGGAGAGCGATGGTTTGTGCCCAGCAGCTGTTTCCATATACTTCTGTAAAAGAGAATCCAACACAGGCTCTCTTTGTATGAATAGTGTGGTTTTTTCTCTTTCAGGACTATACAGCTACCATATTTCTAAGGCAGCGATGGACTGATGAGAGACTTTGTTTCGATGGTAATAAGAGTTTGAGCTTGGATGGTCGGCTTGCGGAAATGCTTTGGGTACCGGATACCTTCATAGTTGATTCCAAAAGGTCGTTTCTTCATGATGTTACTGTTGAGAATCGCCTTATAAGGATATACCCTAATGGAACAGTCTTGTATGCTATCAGGTATGTAAATACCACATGTCAGCCTTTATGATTGCATCTGGTTACATTTTAAACTTGCCAGGTTCTGCTTAAGAAAATGGCTCTGTTCGTAGAAGTGGGATATGCATGGTCTTGTGGTTTTATGAATATGTAATATTCTTGACCAATATGAATAAATTTTTAAATTTAATAATAGGTCTTCTTCCCGAAATAGACCCTTTTGCTTCATGTAGACCAAACACAGGAATTGCATGTTGCCATTCCAGTTTGCAGTGAAGCCATCACAGGGGAGAGCAAGCTGTGATGGTTGACTTGCATGATTTATTGTGGGTTACCCTTTGTAAAATGTTTTGATAAAGACAAAAAAATCTTAAAATATGTTGCAAATAACAAAGGAAAATGTGCACTGTAAATAGGAAGGGAGCAAAGGGTGGCCTTTTTACACTCTCACTAAACTCAGCTGTTCTGCAGTGGTTTCCATTTGGGATACTATTACTCTTGTACATTAGATACTGGTAAATAATAGATTTTTTTCCCCCTCACAATACATATTAGGCTGCAAATATTATTTCAAGCAGGATACATGGCTTTTTTTTTTTTTACTGATGAATTTTTTCCCATTAATAATTAGCAAACTGGTTTTTTTTTTCCCAAGGATCACCACAACTGTTTCATGCAGCATGGATCTGACTAAATATCCAATGGATAAGCAGACATGTACTTTGCAACTGGAAAGCTGTAAGACACTTAAACCTTATTATTTTTATACAATTAGAAGAATATATGTGATCTTTTTCTGCTAGATATTACCAGATTGGCTGGAATTTTTGTAGAAGGCAAGGGACATTATGTGACCAGTCCCTGCTGAATTACAGTAGTACCTGTGTGCAGGGATGTGTGCACATGTGCACATGACACCACTGAAAATAGCATGGCTGTACTGAAATGCCGCAGTGCTAATTAATGATTGAGCAAAATCCCGGGAGATTCTCACGGGCTTGGTTTTGCAGTGCATCCTGCAGTTACTCTGTTGGTCTCCAGAGGGAGTTCTGTGAGCAGGCATTTTCTAGCACAGATGAGATTTTTTTTTCCCTTTCAGAGAGTATGTAATTTTTTCCCCCTGAGATACAATTCCTTTAGGAAAGAAAGAAATTAGAATAAGACTTATTTGTCAGGTATATAGTTCATATTTAATAATTTAATGTTTTCATACTGAAAAAAATTATTGCATGGAGAGTTCTGAGATGGATAGTAACAGATCTTGCTCTGACTTATTTAATTGTCTCTGTGTCAGTGCCCTGGGAAAAAATGTCGTCAGTTGATGGACAAGAGTAAATATACTTTTTCGTTTTATCAAACAATATCCTCATATTTTCTTTGAAATAGGTTTGCTAATACTTTGTAGACATGATTACTTTGCAAACACCCAAACATGCATTTTTATAGTTAAATGTTTCCTATTATTCATATGACAGGATTCTAGAAAATTATTTTTGCATGGGATAACATAGAAGGATAAGTGATTCTGTAAGATGAAAATAGATATTTAAAATATATGTCAATACATGCTCAAAATCTTTTGGAAGGCTTTTCAGTACTTGCAAAGTTTTATTCTGTATCTTTTTAGAAGTGTGTGTGTGTGTGTGTTCTTTATCTCTTGCTGGTAATGACCAATTAGATTGCCACAAAGTTCCATTTTAGACAGAAACACAAAGGAAATGAACCCAAAACCTTCTTCACACAGGCATCCCTCTAGAATAAGCAGTTTTATGAGATCTGTTTAACAAACAGTGGTTTGAATTGGAATTGGGATTTATCTTTATTTTCCTTTGGAAGATCACACTGGTAAATCAATGTTTATGGATTTAAATCAACAGTGCTGCCTAATGAGTCATTTAGTATTTTCTCTAGTTCCAGAATGAAATATATATCCCACAGGAATTTACAATTTATTTGACAGGATTAAAAAAAATTAAAAGGAGAATTCCCCATATAATTAAAACCAAGCATTTTTCAGATTGAGTCCATCTGCTTTTTCAACAGCACTCAAGTGTCTCCTGTCCAAGGGGAAAACACAGTTGTGTCACAACAAATGCTCCCATTACACTGGTGTTTAGTTTTGCAGAAAACAGATTAAAGCAACAAATACAAAAAGGAAAGAGTGTGCCTTGGGCTGTGGCCTTTTATTTGTCAGTGGACTGCAATCTTTTCTTTTGGGTAGGCTGGAAATGGGGTTTGTTTCCCCGTGTGATAAGCTGTGTTAATTTATAGATGAATAATGTCATCATCCTAGCGTACTCCTTGCCAAGACCATCACCTGGGTTCAGGAATTGTGAATGCAGACATGCACACCCATCTGCACAAATATTGATGTTTATAAATAAATGTAAAATCTATAGCAAACATTTGAAACAAAGTGTTAGGTTTTTATTAAGTGATTATTAATATAAAGACAAATATGTCCTGATATTATGAAGTGATGGCTTTACACAGTAAAACATCCCCAGTGGCCTCTACAACATACTATTCTGCTACTGCTAATTAGTAACTTTAATTATATTTTCTACATAGCAAAACACATTTTGGCCAGCATGTCTATTGTTTTTTTTTGCCTGTTACTGCAACCCTTTAGAAGGTAATGCTGGCATATGTTAGGAAACAGAGAATTGCCACTCTGAGTCTCTGTTGGTACGGGTGCTGTGACGTTTGGGAAGCTGGAGGGTTCCTGTCTTGGGAAGCTGCTGAGAGGGGGTTCCTGCTCTCTGCCATGTGCCAGGGAACACCACCATTCATCCTTGCTGGGCTGAAGGGTTTGTCCTCGCATTTCCCCACACAGACCTCCAGTCCAAATACATATTCATGTCTGGGGCCCATCTCTGAAATTTTATTTCCTTTTTGAACTTGTCCTTTACCATTTATTCGGTGAAGAGCCATGTGAAGGCACTTAACTCGTGCTTGACAATCAGTGAAAATTAAAATTAGCAACAGAAAGGTAAAGAAACTAATTTGTATTAGGCATTACGAATGTTTAATCCCAAATTTACTATTCCTGTAGTTAACCCTGTTGACATTAGCAGCTCATACTCTATCAACAGTGTACAGGAGTGGGACATTCTGGGCTTGAGGAATTAGTCAGGATAAAAACTCAGTGTCACATAAAGAGAATAGAGATTACTTGTAAAAACCAAATAACATGGTCTTAAGGATTTTGTCTCTATAAACTTTTGAAATGTTTTATAATTAGTAAAATATTAATCCCCTGAGTAAAGAACAACTTTGCACAGAGGGAGCACTGTGCTATTTAACTTCATGGACTATTGGGAAGGCTCTCTGAATAAAAATTCTTCTTAAGAGTTTTGGAATTACTATTCCCAAAGAATTTTCATAGGAACTATCACTGAAACCTACTAATTGTTCAGCTAATGAGAATATTTTGGAACAAAAGCAACATAACCTCTGTTTCAAGATATGCTTGTTACCATTCATGTGGGCACCGAAAACTTCCCCATCTCACACAACTTGGAAGGCTGAATATCTTATAGAAACAAAAAGGAATTTACTGTGATACTCTCTAGTTCACTGGACTTTAGTTAAATGTCTGCAGTTCATTTATACAGAAAGGAAGTAAAACAAATCCATGGCTGGAGTCATGCATAAAAATGGTTCTATGAACCTCCTTGTTTTGACTGAGGACAATGCAATCATTTGTTTAAAGAAAATGTTGCTTCTATTTTATATTTCACAAATCTGGGAAATTTCCCAGCATGTGGTTTTAGGGAATTGAAAACTTAGCTTGGATGCAAATGCTTTTGGCTTAGTCTTTTGACACAAAAGTGTTTTGACTTTAATTGCTATAAATGTGATAATGTGAGCAGAGATTCCAGGCCATGATACCTTTTCACATAACTGCCAGTGATAGTGAAAACAAAATTTACATTTAAAGAATGAGCAGAGAAAGAATTTTCAGGTGAAACTGTCATTTTAATAGGTAACCAGCCCAGTGTTTCCTTACAATGGAATTACTGAAATCCTGTTTTTCCTACATGAGATGGCTGGAGAAATCAGTTTTGTTTTGTCATTGCAAGAAAAAACCCCAATAACTTAAAAATATTAAAAAGCACTTTTAAAAAAAGTTTCATACGCCTCTTTTTTCTGTGATTCTAGAGCTTTGTTCTTTTTGCAGCATATACCCTTGTGCAATGTATTGCATTATTGTCTCACTGTAATTTACTTCAGTTGACTGAAGTCTAAAAATAATCATCTGCTCATGTTTCTGTTCCCTTAGCTGAGCTATTAACTTGCACAATATAAATCTGTCAAATACAAGAATGATTGATCTAAGTAAGCTAAAGAAAAAAAATGTTCAAATGCTCCCTGTTAACATGTAAATTACATTAACATAATCTTGAATTAATCATGTACACTAGTCTGTAAAGTGGCTGCCTTTTATATAATGGGGAAAAGCTACAGAGGTATTTTAGCTGTGATTGTGCTGCACATTGACAAGTGTGTGCAAAATACAGTTGCCTTCTGATAGATGATTCATCCAGCTCCTAATTACTACTTGAAGATTAAGAGGAAACCTCCTGGGGCCGCTGAAGCATGCCATGCTGTTGAGCCTGCAGAAACATCAGCTTCTAAGCTGGTGTCCTTGGCAAGTATCTGAGCTCCTGAGACAAAACCTTGTCCCAAGTGATGATTCAAGCTCAGGTTGGAGCAGAGCACCAGTGAGCAGCAGCTCTGCTGCTCTCCTCATCCCTTCATCTCTGCGGGAATGAGGACCAAACACACTGCACCGAGAAGCAGCATCTTGGGATGCAACACACGGCACATCTCGTGCGTAGTCAAAATGCTGGCAAGCGCTGTAATTCATAAAAGCTCTATTTTCTTAGGGCCTAGTAGCTTTTCCCTTTAGAATACCAGGTGGTACTAATCTATTTTATTAGTTTGTCATCTATGCTGAAAGAGAAGATACAGAAAGACCACCTCCTATAACATCAGCTTTTAGCTTACAAGACTTAGCATGTTACTGGAAATTTTGTCGTGAACAGGCATTACAATCTGCCAAAACCCAACATTGTTTATGTCTAATTGTACTTTCAGGCACAGAAATAAGAAACAGCTGAACCATGAGTGTGCTCAAGACAAATTAATTATTGTGTAAAATAAACACTATTGTTGGCTTGTGTATCACCACAGGGGGTTATAACATCAACGATGTCACATTTTACTGGACCAGAGGAAATGATTCAGTTCGAGGTTTGGACACACTCCAGCTGGCACAGTACACAGTGGAAGACCACTTTACCTCTGTAACTGAAGCTGTGTATGAGACAGGTAAAAACACCCTTACAACACTTTCTAGGTGCAGTTTGAGCCATGACTTTGGAATCAGAGCAGCATTCAGGAACTGAGCACACTGCTTTCTGTTAGGATGACAGTTTTCACGTTCTAATAATGACATTCTTGAAGCCATAAATATTTTTCCAGATGTAACAAGCAGAGACTCAGGTAACCTAAAGACTGAGCATTTTCTTGAAGGCTACACATTATCTAAAAAATTATAAACAAGAAACTACTGCTCCTTTCGTATAATGTCAGGGAGAGCTCTTGTGAAGGAAGAGGAGCATGTAATTGGGCATCTAAATTGGACACAGACCAGGGACCTCGGGGTACCTAGCTCAGATCAGCCTTTATAAGCCTCATATGGCTCATAACCTCAGATGGCTTTATAAGGCAAGTCAAAAACCTCTCTTCATCTGTGGAAATTTCAAGAATATGCCGGGTGCTTTAACAGCTGCAGGAAGTTGAGTTTCATGGCTACTGACTGTAGGAGTTGTAGGAGTTGCTCTGTTTCCGTGGCAGCCTCTGCCCAGCCTGGTGTGCAGCAGGGAGTAGAGTGCTCGACCTGAGGTTCTTCTGCCCAGGGAAGGGTCAGAAGCGTTTCCACAGACCTGCTCGTGTGCTGAGCTTAGGAAACTGCTGTAGAAAGTTTCCTTTAACTGCAGGACCTAGCCTCAGGGAACAGTGTGCTCCTGTTTATTTTCCAGAGATTTTGAAAGGGATTTCAGAGAGTTCAAGACCTTCCAAACCTTTAAGTTCTTTGAGTCCCTCTCAGGTCCTTCCTTGCTGCTCCTCACTGTGTTTCTCTTCTGCTAAAGCACACCCACTCAAGGCGTGATCTTGAAATCAACACACACATCTTTCAAAACAGCAGTTTCACCAGAGGATCTGTTTCTAATTCTGAATCACAGGAATATAGTTTCTCTATTCCATTATTGGGTATTTCTGCTTTAATAACACAACACAGAGAAACTTGTGATCTAATTTCAGGTATTAATTCAGGCTGAAAACTTGAAGCTTTTTAAATGGATGTAAAAGTAGAAATTAAATAAATACCAGCAGGCTCTAGGATCACAGAGTTTCTTGCTACTTAAGTAAGTGACATCTGCTTGCCTTGCTCCTTTTAACAGCTTCTGGATAAGCAGCATCAGGTTCAATCAAAGAAGAATAACCCTTCACTGCTGTTCTGCCCAAAAGGGTACTGGGACCTCTTCACCATACAGGAAAGTGGAAGAGGAACTTGCTTAATTCCTATCACATTCTATCACAGAATCAGGACTTTAAAGACAAAAAATGTTTGGTTGTTTTGCTGGGTTTTTTGTTTGTTTATTTTGGTTGGTTGGTTTTTAGTTTTGTTTTTTTGTTTGTTTTAACTAAATAGACTAAAACCAATTTCCAGTTAGAGTTGAAGAGGCATGATCAGATGAACTGTACTCTTCTTCCAGTAAACAATGCTGTCTTCCTCCCTTTGTGTTGGCAGCAGTCATATGTATGAAGTCAAAAGCCACTTTTTGTTTAAATTATGCATTTTAACACACGCAACTTAATTAAGTTTCTCACACGTGCTTGTTTCAGTTCTCCTGTTCAAGGAATCCATGTTATCAAGTGCTATGCAGGACTTTAAAAATGAAATCTCCTAATCTTCTTAATTTTCTATTGAGTCATTCTGAACTAGGTGCTATTTTCAACAGATTTTTTTTTGGAAAGCAGTGCCTACTGTCAGCCTTATTAAAAGAAAAGAGCAACCAGATTATGGAGCTGTGTAATCAATTTTGAAATGAAAAATGATGCTTTGCATTTCCTCAGCACCATTAATAGATATGAGCGTATTTTGTAAATAACAATTACATTATAAATAACAGCTATTTATAAACACTACAATTCAAAGGGCTAAAGCTAAAATTATGAGAGCAGAGCTGTGAGTAGTATTTCCTAGCACAGCAGAAAAAGCAATCAGGGTTTGATACTCTGTGAACTTGAACAGACAGTACAGCTGCTGTGCAAGTGAAATATTGTACAGCAGTGCAAAACCCAAGTTCACGTACAGCCACTGACAGAGCCAAATTTAAAATGCAGTCAGCAAAATTCCTGCATAAGTAACTTCAGTAAATTTAAGAAAAGGACACTGTGGATTAATCCTGTTTGTAGAACAGCATGTATCACATAATAGTAATCATATTATTGTAATCACATAATAGTAAGTCACTTTGAATAATGTTAGCTAGATTGCTGGCTAGGGTTTGGTGTTGATTTTGTTTTGGTGCAGAACAATTTCATTTTGGACATGGGTAATTTAATTGTGAGAACCATTCCCTACATGTCTTTAACTATAGTCCTCATTCTTCATACACTGATAAGCTCTTGGACTCCCAAACCATATTATCTGCATCTGCGGGTGCTGGGTTTTTATTTTAGCTGTCCAGCCAACACCACCTGCATTCTCAGAGTAATAAATACTAATAGAAAAAGCTTGCTTTTCTTACTGGAAAAGCATAAAAGCAATGAAGGACTGTTACAGTGTAGCTTTTTGTATAAATAATCATAGATATAAGGCTAGAATACTCTTTAAAAATTCATTTAATCTATTCTCATGTCACAAGGCAAGGTCATCTATATCTGCAGCCTACTTCCTGACAGATGTTTCTAGGAGTAAGTCAGACAAACCTCCAAAGTGTCTGTTCCACAGCCTCCCTACATGATTTTTTTTTCCTGGTGTTTATTACACGCATATTTTCCTCATGTCTAATCTTGATCTCCCTTGCTGCATTTCAAACCTATTATGTGGATATTGAAGACAAATGTCCTGCTATTTTTCAGCAGCCTTTTCACCGTTTCAAGACTGATATATCTTTTCCTAGACCAACAATTTTCCTCTTTTTTAATTCATATAAGAAGTTTTCTAGATACACTGTCTTTGCTATTGTTCTCCCAATGAATTCTCATCTCTTTGCTGATAAGCAACTCCAAAAATGGGTACCCTGTTCCCACTAAATATCCTCTGAGGATAGAAAGGTTTACCTAATGTGTTCCGTGAAATCTGATCCTCTTTATCCATTCTAGGCTGATATTTGCCTTTCTTGCAGAAAATTATCATGCATTTTTGCCCTTGTTCAGCTAGTGATTCCTCCTAGTTCTCTGACTCCTTTATTGCCCTGCAACCACATATTCCCTGAGCTCTGGGAGCTGGTGTTTCCCATCTGAGTGCAGGACTTTGTACTTGTTGAATTCCATTGTTTTACTTGTGTTATGATAGTTGGTGAAATATTTTTGAACCCTAATCCTGTTTTCCAATGTGCTAACATAACTCCACTCCTAACACACTCTTGGTATGTCATCATGTTAGAGAACAGTTGTGGGCACAGGACAGACCCCATGTGTTCCTGCTTGATAAATGCTTCTATTTTCTCAGCAAGCAATAGCTAATTAATCTCAATTTCCATTTTTAGTTAGAGAAAGAAGCAAAAACGTCATTTAAAACTTCATGCTAATTGGCTGTTGATAGCTTTTCTCCCAGCACCATTCCTTAAGTCTTGCTCTCACTACTCAGCCCTCCTGTCAAGTCCCTGGCAGCAGCAGGACTGAAGAGGCTCAGCTTGCTCAGGTCTAGTCTAATGCTGAGTCTTCAGCCCAGAAGGCAGGGAGAGATGTCAGGCAGGGCTCTGGGTGCACATCCCCACTTTGAAAATGTCAAGTCAACAAATTGGCTTATCCAAATGGTATTTTGGCAGAACAGAAGGAAAGAAGAGACAGAAGCATAAATTAAATCTCTGCTCCTCGATGCATAAAGACAAGACATTTGCTCTGTTAAAAAGACTGCAAAGGGAGCTGGCTGCTGTTCTTGTCTGCAGCCACTGCCAGGGTTTTGATGTCTGTCTCAAATCCTGCTTTAGCCTCCTTGAGCTAGAGGCTCGTCAGCCCTTGTGTGGCTGAGCAGTGCTGAAGCTCTGTGGTTCCCTGGCCACTGCAGGTTATCAGCTTCTCAGAGGGGACGTCACAACTAAGCCAGGGAGGAGTTGCTCTCACTTATAATTAGTGATCTGAAATAAAAATGTATACAAACTATACATAGATTATATAAAGTTTGTGTAAGAGTGCATGTTCTTCAGTTACAGTCTCTTTCGAAATAGAAGCACTGCCTTGCTTTGTCCTACAGACTCATCTGCAATTTCCCAAGGTTCAGGAGATTATTTAGTTAATAATCAAGTTTTTCTAGGCTTTTCAGTACTTCTTCTTTTGAGGTATGGTGCACTGAGTAACTTCCCCCATTCCTTTTATAAGTTCTTTTATAGTCTGCAGTTGCTCTCCAATTGTTATTTCTGAGAACATATTCTTTGCCATACAGGGCTCACAAAGAATCCCAGAACTGTATTCAGTAATAATCTTACCTGGTAAGGCTTCAGTCAGCCTCACCTAAGATTCAAACAATTACCTATGCATATCTATCTGTTACCATGTTATGTTCAGTTTACCTCTCTGAGCTCATAGCATCCCTCTTTGTAAACAAGGTTTTCCACGTGAGTTGATGTTGAAAAGTTTTCCATCATGAGTTGTTTCTGAGATTCTTCGGCAGTGTAGAAAAGTTTAGAAAGAAAAAAACTTTGGAAATTTTGAAAAAGCTACAATAACATAAACCCACGTGGAAATGCAATGAATGGAAAGAATATCAAGGATATTAGGAGGCAGTCTTTATGAACTCCTCTGAATTTCTTTATGGCATAGACAGAAATATACCTGAACACTTGGAAAACTTTCTGTGGCATAATTTTTTTCTGGTTTTTTTGTTTGATTGGTTTGGTTTGGTTTTTTGTTTGTTTGGTTTTTTTAATAGGTAAGCTAAGTGGATAACTATATGTGCACACATGCACTACACGAAAGGGTTTGTTTCATTCTTAGGAAATCTGAATTTCAAACTTATTTTTTGTAAAGCATTTTCATGAAGAGGAAACACATACTGAGAAGCCCAGCCTGAACTTTCATTTGCTTTATTTCATCTCTGAAAAGCAAGTAAGAAAAGAGGACTATGAAGGAAAGAAGACTCTTTTTCTCTGAGGGAGGGGCAAAGGAGCTGTAATAACATATTAGCAATACATATTTGCACCCTTAGCATCTTGCAGCAGTTGGAGAATTGCACAACTTCTTTATTGTGCAAAAGTGAGGACATAGTGATTTCTCACTGCCTATGTTCGTTGCAACCAAGCAATAACAAAATTTTGTACTGAAAACTACATTTTCAGTGTATAGTTAAACCAGTAAAATCTATTTTAAGCTCTCCTGTCCTCTGCCCTTAAAAGACACAAGATGAGAAGAAAATGATGCATTGGTAGAATTACACTGACGTGCTTGTGTGAGTTGTACATCACACATTTTAGCAGACACCCAAGGGGTTAGCGTAAATAATTCATGAGACAGAAAAGGATGCTCTTTGTGCCTGGCTGCACACCCCTGTGCAGGACACCAAAGTGCTTCTTACATAAAGAGTGATGTGGAGCAGTCTTTTACTGGAGTAGAGTTCAGCAGAAAGTCCACAGGAAGTGCTTGTGGGGAAGACGGTCCCATCCCAAAACACTGAGAGTGGAAATTAGGAACTGCTGACAGCATTTATAGAGAATTAGTCCTTCCTTAGGTGCCTCTTTGGTGACAATTCACTGGTCAGAGATGCTGCAGAAAAGATCAGAGATGCAGCATTCTGCCACCAGCTGGGAACAGATGCTATAGAAAAATGGTATAATCAGAAAATGAATGACCTAGGGTGAAAAGGAAACTTATTTAGGCTTTTATGTTTCTCAAGCAGTGCAGCAATAGCCACTGTTGATAGAATCATCAGTGGCAAGTTTATACAAAATGTTTGATAATCAGAACTGTAAATTGGAATAAAATTTTAAAAGCCAAACTTCAATGGCAAGTTATAAAATAGCATAAATTAATTTTTATTGCCTTCAGAAAGATCTGACAGACTTAGACATGGACCTGCTCAGCTACTGAGAAAGAGCCTGTGCTGGTATAATTTTTATGACACTGTAACAAAAGTGGTCAGGTGGACCTTTTTCTACTTTTTAGTGCACTTATCAATAGAGAGAACTAGAGTAGGCATGGAGACCATCATCTGCTATCTGGGTTTGTTCTTCATCTACAAGGTAGAGCTACTGTCTGGTTCTGTACTACTGCCCTCTGGTAAACTCTATAAAACCCGAATTACTCAGCCTAATGTTCTTCTGCTGTGCAGTCACCTGAGTAGAATACCTCACCTTCTGTCAAGAATACCTCAGCTCTCTATTCTGCTGTGTTTAGAGTTTTACATTGACAGTCATTTAAGTTCAGGTTCATCTGAGAAACTGTTACACAGAGTAATTAAATGCTTTTGTAAGTGCTAATGCTGTGCCTTTGCTGCAGTTAGCTATCTGCACAGAAATTATTTCCATCACGTTAACAAATTTAAATCAGACCAGTCTCACCCTGAGGTAACACTCATCATGGGCTAGAAACTTGAATGAAAAACATATTTTCATTTTAATGCAAGTATTTTGTTGTCAAGAAAGTGGCAAACTTGACAGTTTTGAGGAGTTAATTTGAGCTGTAGTTGAGTTAACTCTAGGAAAATCAGGACTAGGATCACATGAACCTGTTTCAATCTTGATCTGGCTGATGGCACCATGGTCTCAGACGTGCCAGTCAAAGGCAATGAGATACAGCATTACTCTCTCATATGCAGCTCACACAACAGGAGCAGCAAATCTGTTCTTTTTACAGATGATAACTGTTGGTACATGTGTAGTGTAGATAAAAAAGGGGCTGCAATATTTCCCTATCTTCATTTTATCCCATTGCTCATTTTTTTGGAAGATAAGTATGCACTGAATACTTTTTCTCGACTACTGCTTCCTTCAGTTTATTACAGGAGGAGCTCTGATGAATTCTATATATAGGTTGCTTCAAAATTTCCATTATAAAAGCTCTTCTGAACTCTTTAGAGAAATGCTGACACTATTATTATCATGTCCATGATGTGTCTTTGGATTCTGGCAAGAAGAAAGCCTTAAGGTTAGAGAAATGCCTCCTTTTTGTTCCCCCAAAAGCCACTCAGCTATAATCTGTTACATCTCTATTTCTCTTTGTTCGCATTACTTCCGAAATTTCTGGCATCCAAAAAAATAATAACACCAGAATATTCAAAGGACTTGTCTACATTTGGAAATTGCAGCAAAGTGGCAAACTGTGGCTTTTAAGTTTGATATTTTGAACTAACTTCCCGTGTACGCACTTGACTTTTATACTGAGGTAAACAGAGATACAGTTGTAGGGCACCAGCAAGGAGAGGGTGCTATTGTATGGCTGTATTGGCTGTTTCAGAGTTTTCCTTCTTAACAGTGAGTTCTAAGTCTGAACCACAGGAAATCCCAGGTGCCTGTGGCACTCTGCAGGAAGGATGGTCTGGTCTCATCGCTCCCCTTTGCTGGGCACGTGGCACATCCTTCCCTATGGTCAGCACAGAAGCACAACACAAACAGCTTTTGTGGAGTATCCATTTCTCTTTCCCTAAATGTGCTTTGTGCTGTAGCCTTTTGTTGTACAGACTAAGTGCTTTTCCACAGCACGGCGCTCGTTTCAGAGCATGCATGAGTGCAGACAGAGGCAGTAAGGTTGCACAGTCATCCACAAGTTTTTCGCTCCCTGACTTTTGAGTGTTTTACTCTGCATACACTTAAAATCAGTTTTGGTGAGCAAAATGACATTTATTGTAACAACTGTGTTGGTAAAAACCACAGGTAGAGGTACACTGGTGTAAGGTCCCTCTTTTCATGTAAAAGTGATGAAAATGGTGTAAAACATCTTTGTACCTCTTGCCTCTTGGAGATAGTTTAAGTGTAATGTTTGTACCCTTTCTTTCAGTGAGACACTTGGTGATCTCAATATACGGAACTTACAAAGAACCCCGAATACAGTGTATTTTTACTTTTGGAAGGAGAAAGGACTGACTATGAGAGGACTATTTAGTTCAGTAGGAAAGAGACGGTCAAAGTGGCAGAAAACTCAAACCAAGTTAATATTAGAAATTAGGCATTCATTCTTAGCAAACAGAATTATTTACTATGATAAATGGTGGATGCTGTGTGTCTAGATATCCTCAGACTAAGCCTTCATGTCTGTGTGAAAGGTGGGCTCTATTCCAACCAAAATGATTGAGTTCAAAGCAAGGGATAATTAAGGAAATTTAGTGGCTTGTGATTAGGGTCAGACTACACAATCTTGCAGTTCTTTCTGGTTTTACAAATGGGTTTATTGTTCACTTGATGCAATATATACAATGATTTAAAAATGGAAATATAGCCATCCGTTTTCTCATCTGGGAGCAATAAGACATTTCGTGGCATCCATTGCTTGCACTTCAAGATTTTAGAAGTGCTCCTGTTCGACTCTGTGTCTCACAGCACACCTGAAGGATGGACAAATAGCCTGTCTGTGCCTATATTGTTGTTGCTAAAGTGAATTCTGTAGTTCTGTACTGACTCACAGCATGCAGCATTGGAAGCAAACATTGGTGCCAGAGAGTAGGTTTTGTATTAAAAAAGCTGAAACCAGAGCTGTCTGAATACAGAGCATTAGTCTCTCACTGATATTTCACTGACATGCAAATGTCCTTAAAATGATTTTATAAAAACTTAGTAACATTTAATTTGGAACCTGGAACTTCAGAACAAGAAGTCTTTTCTGCCCATTTAAAAAGCAAGATTTTGCTTTCCTGCAATGCACTGAACTGGTAACAATTTCAGATCCTGTGCTTCAACATAGCCAAATTTTGCTCAGTTAGTGAGCTGGATAACAAATTCAGACTTTGCTTACAAGAGTGCTGTCCCCTCATAAAACGCAGTTGTGTATTTGACTCTGTGATCCCAAAAGTTCATCTTCTGGAAATCACCTAGAAGCAAACCATTTGTGCCACAACACTGACACTGCTCAGAGCAATACAAACACTGTAATGCACTAAAACAAAGGAAAAATAGTGAGGATGCAAAGATACTGCTTGGTTTTAAGTGGAATATAAGAGGTAGGTCAGCAATATCAGAGCAGGTAGCCTCAATCCATATCTTGAGTGGTACTAAATGAAAAGAAAAGCAAAATAAACTGGTTAAAAGTAAGAACCCATGCCACCTTCATGAAATGATGTTCCTTACTACTCTAGTTCATATAGTAGCTCATTCATTGTTATGAATAGCGACAGCTAAATCCATTTGCAATTTCAAATTTCCTTGCCTAGTGCTATATAATGAAACATCCTCTTCATCCATTGACTGATTTATTTTTTCCTTCACTAATCCTCATTTAATTTCCAATTCATGGTGTCTTTAATAAAACTCTGGGTATGGTGACTGAGTGTTACATATTTGATTGTTTCCTTCAGTCCAGAGTCTTCAATCTGAATTTTTCAGCGCCGTGTTTAATTTTTACAAGCTTGTTTGTTAAGCTTTTACTGCATTGTAGTGCACCAAGGTAATACAGGTTATTTATTTCAAAGATCTTTTTATGAATTGCACCTTCACAAGGTTTTTTCCCTGCTCCTTCCACAGGACGTTATCCAAAACTCGTGTTTCACTTTGAGCTCAAGAGAAACATCTTGTATTTCATATTAGAGACATACGTACCATCAATCCTACTGGTTGTGCTCTCCTGGGTATCGTTTTGGATAAGCCAGTCATCAGTTCCAGCCAGAATCTGCATAGGTAAGAAGCTGATAAACCAACCCTAACCAAGGGTTGGATCATTAAGATGCCTTCTTTATTTTACGTACTTGGCATCCATTTCCTGAAGTTGCAAACACTTCTGAGTTTTATGGAATTACTTTTTGGATTTGCCATGCTCAGTACATCATGTGGATTCCCCTTAAAGCCTTGCTATTCTGTAACTAAGAAAAATGCCTTTGGCACCTATAGGAAGGAGACTTACAGGCAGGGCAGGCTGCTGAAAGCGAAGCAAAGAACTGTCATTTTGGAAATAATTTAAACATATTCAAATACATGGCATGCACAGACAGAATTGTGAGGCTTCTGTGAGGTCTAATGATACATACTAATTAACACATGAATAATAAGAGAATTATAAGAGATTAAATATAATTAATTTCAAAGAAAGGATATTCTGAAAGGGAAAGAATGCAAATCAGGTTTAATCATACTGCAGGTGGGATGGAAAAAGCACTCCTACAGAATAGGGAGTAAAGAAGGATTTCATATTGAATGAGACCAGTGAGCAACTACACTGAGAAAAGTGTTATCTGGATATTTTAAAGGGAGCTTTTGCATAGATTTGCAATAATAATGTGTTAATCATAATATACATTCCATGACACCAAAATCTCGCTCATTTTAATTTCCAGTTGTCTTAGCTTTGCTAACATTTTCCATTACTGTTTTTAAGCATTTAACTTTAGAATCACAAGTTTATTTGAAAGTCTTCTTCCTAAAATATGACCCATTAAATGCTGTGGCATCCTAGGAGTTTCAGATCCAGGGAAAACTCTCCTGCAGTAGGGCCCTTGGAGTAGAGGCCCTCAGTGCCATCTGTGTTATACTAGAACATGTATTTTTGCATTCCACAGGTGTCACCACAGTCCTTACGATGACAACACTGATGATGGGAGCCAGGACTTCACTCCCAAATGCCAATTGCTTTATTAAGGCAATTGATGTGTACCTTGGTATCTGCTTCAGCTTCATCTTTGGAGCACTGTTAGAGTATGCTGTGACTCATTTCTGCACCCTGCATCAACTCAGCTCAAAGGAAATTCCAAAGGTATTTTAATTATTTGGTTGTTGTCCTGCAAACTGGATTTAAATTATACCTGCAAAAAGGAATGAATTCTCTTAGCACTAATAGTAAATGTATTTAAGAGAGTTTATTTTTTTAGAATTAGGACGGGGAAACGTAATAATCTTGAGGGAAAAAAAGTTTATGTACCTGGAGTGTGTTTGGAAGAGATCAAACAAACTGAAGCCCCCTTCTCTCTTTGGCATGGACTTTATGGCCATTTGTCAATGTGCTGAATGTATCACAAAAATCACAGGCACGTCTTGCCTCCCAGGCAATGGTATATACTCACACTGTTCAAAAATTAGGCTCAGCTTGGTGACTTGATCCTATTCCAACATGGGAAAAAAAGAAGAGTTTATCACATGCCATTTATGAAACCTGCACATGCATGGAACATGGGTCAGTCTCCTGGCAGATGGCTTCACGTGCTGGGTGTATCAGGTCCCCGTAGCCTTCTGCTCACACCTTGTCTTTCAACAGCTGCACCTGAAGTCAGACTGGGATCCATTTTCCCTTCTGCTTCATCATTATAGCAGTGGCTCTAAAGAGTTTCTCACAACTCTGAAATACTGTGAAATATACTTAAAATAAAAATGGATGGAGTCAGCATAGGTATTTTTGAGTCTGGTGGTTGCTGAATTTATCAGGACAGGTTCATGAAGAAGTTTTGTCACATCTTCCATCTCCAGTGTATAGCAGTGCTTTCATAAGCAAGGAGAAGAAAATCACAAGGAAGCTGGAAGATGATTGTCTTGCAGCTTTTAATTATGGAGCTGAATCTAATATGCATGATAGAAAAGAAAATTTTAAGCAGCTTATGGAATTTCAGTATTAATAGAAAAAAGTAGAACATGGAAAATGAGAATAACAGGCAGAAAAAAAAAAGGCAGAAAGAAGTTTGGTTGAGTGCTGTAGAGATAAATGTCCAGAAGAAGAAAGATTGTTAACTGTTTAAGCCAAATTAGAATGGAGTATCACAAATGCCTAGGCAAAGCTCCTCAACAGACCCAAGAAAGAGGATATTGAGCTCATATGGAGGAGCTTCAAAACCTTTTGAAGATCAGGCAATATGTGGGGGGGTGGG
>VZRQ01006157.1:349557-409447 GCA_013397975.1 Machaerirhynchus nigripectus | reverse complement strand
GGGGGGGGGGGGGTTTATGTATAGATAGTTTATCAATTAGTACAAGATTTTGGCTGTTTGGATGAAAGATAGGTCCCGTAAATGCACAGGAATATGTTAAAAGCTGTTGTGGGGTCTAGGTGTGTGAAGAAAGACTGCAAAATGGACGAAAAGCTGAGCCACCCAGTGGGTTTTATGAGGTAAAATCTATCAGGGGATTGTCTGCAAATGGGCAAACACTCATTTCGAATGAGGATTTGAGTGGAAAGCCTGGAAGTAATTTTTGTTGGCAAGGTAACATCAGTGACAATTCCCTGTGAGCATATCCATCTTGTGAAGTAAGTGGTTGTCATTTTGCTCAGAGAGTAGGAAAAAAATATCTGCTTGGAGGTTTGGCTAAGAAAGTAAAGTGTTTCAGTGCTTGGATGATTAAGCATCTTTGGGTCTGTGAAGGGCACTTATTCTACCCTTGCCTTCACCTGCCTGTGTCAGTTGCCCTTTCATCTGGAGCGTGTACTAGTGCTTGCGGATGGGGCGGGCATGGGAACTTAAGGACTTCAAAAATGTGCATGGAAGTGAGGTACAGCCCTAAGAGGAGAAAGGAAAGTTTTGAGATGAACCTGATGACCAAAAGGAATAGTCTTTCACTTCAGGCATGTTTCCTGCCTTCTGCTGGGCATCAGGAGTGAACAAGCAAGCCAAACTCGCCTCTTGCCCATACGAAGATAGGGATATAAGGGAAGGAACAGTTGTTTGGTCTTATATCAGCTTAAGACTCTGTAGAATAAGGAAAATGCCTGTCATGTCCTTTTCCTACTGTAGCCAAGGGCAAGCACCACTTACTGAGCAGGGTGTCATGAAGAATACACCTGACTTGTATTTCTCATTTCTCATTGGAAAAACAAAAGCATCACAAGGACGAAAGTACCGGCTGAAATCTCATGTCACTGTCTAGCAGGTACTTAGCTATTTATGTGCGAGTATTGTCACTCTAAATGTGTTGTCCTCATTATCGTGTTCTCTTGTGGACACAGGTTAATTGGAAATCTCACTTCCCAGTTTGTTATTCCCATATGTGAGCTGATAGAAAATTTGCACTCAGAATTATGTAAATAAATGTAGGAGGTGAAATGGAAATGTCACCCTCTCTCTTGTACAGGAATTAGTTGTATTCACTTGCTTTCCGCTTTGCTCTTTAACAAAGTTGGGCACTGGCATATCAAACCCTTCTGAAGCCCCTGAGATCTCCAGTTTAGAACATAAACTGGTGAAAGAGCTCATCATATCCATGCTTTTGCAATGTGTCACATCATGTGAAGCAGGACCCGTGGAGACAGCTTCAAAACTAATGGCAAAAGCAGATGAACCACCTGCTGCAAGGAAGGTCAGGCAGAATGTGCCATTCTTGTCAGCTCCAGAACAACTGGCTGTTTGAAAGGAGAGGTTGCCTCTACTGAGTTTCTTCTCTTTTGTACAAAGGCAATAATTGTGCCCTCTTATAAAGCAGAGAAATCCTCCTTGGGCTTCCTCTGTCTTTTACCAAAACCTCCACCTTTAAGGCAGGACAGAGAACAGTTTGAAAACTGAAAGTAATTTTATAAGTGTGATGTTCAGCCTCTGTGGTATTTCTGTGCAAGCCTCATGCAGTCTTTATGAGCACCACATAAGCTCCAGCTGTGCAACAGTCTAGGTTGAAATATTTTTAAACTTGAGCAGCTTTATTATCCAATGAAAGTAACAACTTTTCTCAATTCTGCTGGTTCTTGGATGTCAGTGAACACTTCACTTAGTGTAAACAGCACCCACGGTAGCAGGAGCCATATACAGCACTTTTTGGGTGATGCACAGCACCTTTCCTGGATGGTACTGATTTAATATCCAAACAGAGCTCTTCTTAGTGCCAGCTGCCATTTCCTCATTGACTGCTGGCATCCTGAAAAAACCTAGTATGACATTTAAAATTGGAGTCACAGCTGAACACTCACAAAAAAATTCCTTTTTTTTCATATAATGTAAACCAGCTTAGTCTCTCCTCATTCTCAGTTCTCCGGAACAATCTGGAAGAGTCCCTTGATAAACCCAATCAATAAGAAGACTGCAGGTTTTTATAAAATTTATGGTTCTCTTCTAGACTAGCTCTCTCCTTTTCAAGCAGTGTGACACAGCACTTTTGCTGTAAACTCCCCTCTGTTTTGCAAGAGCCCTGCCTTGTTGCACTGCAAATAGAATCCTGTACTTATGCACCACTTGCAGTATCTTCTGCTTAACTAAGAACTGCCCCTTGGGGAGCTGAAAGGAATCAAGAACAGCCTAATAACGCATCAGCCTCCTGGGAATTGCTCACATGCAGTTGTGAGAAAGGAAAAATGGCACGTACACAATGTCCCTGCATGCTCTGAAATAAAACTAATTCTGAACAACTTATAGCCAGCCCTACCTGAGAGAAAAACAGACTTATACTGAGCAATGCCCCAAATTCTGACGGTTTCGAAGTACAATATGGTATGTTTTTGTGCTTCCCCCCTGCTTTCTGAAAAATGAAAGCAGGTGAAAAAAGTCAGGACTCTTCTGTCAGGTTCCTTTATTTTATTAACTTTTGAAGTGCTGAGTGCATTCATTAGGCTGTTGCTCTGGTGCCTCATTTCAAGTGCCAGGCACTGCTGACAAAGGCTCCTCTGCCATCCCCAGCACTCCCCTCAGCTGCCTGAACTTTTTGAAGCAGAAGAGAGAGATATTTATAACAGTCAGGCCCCAAGTAAAATTCGAGGTTTGAATTTTAGTACTACCCTGGGGATTATTTAAGGTTCAGACTGGAGTTTTATGGATTGATCCTCTTAATGCTTTATAGGCAGATTTTTATCCCAGCCTTTTGCACAGAGATGTGGGAGGCCGGGTGGAGGATGACCAAGGTTTTTTGGTCAGTGCATTTTTAGGATGATATGTTGTGTTGAGCTACGTTTATCTCTCTCAAATAAAATATCCCAGATTTTTTTTATTGAAAGTGAAAGCTGTAATAATCCCTTTTCTAGCTCCATTTGTTCTGCTTCACTGATTCACAGCAGTTTGAGGACATTGTCCAGACTCCACTTTAATTTTCAAGGGTGTCAGTAATTTTAGACAAAGGAAGACTCAAGGCTCGTGCCGTACACATGTACCCTGGGCAGAAGAGCAATTCTGTGCCGGCATGGAGACCACTTAGGTGGCTTAATGAGCTTTCTTTAACTTTAATAGCTGGGATATTTCTAAATGAGCTTTTTGTCTGGGTGCACATAGGGATGTACATCTTAACCTTTCAAAAGTTTGTCCTTGTGGAAACTGTTTCTTCTAATGATGCAAATGGAGAAAAACAAGTCGGTCAGAAGAAAGAGGTTCTGCCTTCTACATTTCACAAATAATTTTTTTAGACTTGTCTTACATTTATGCCACCTACTGATTTGGGAGGTAATAAAAATATCAGGAGAGAATTAAAATTATATGTATGCCTACCTGAATTAAAATTACCCCCCCTCCAAGTGCACGTAATAAGGTTTAGTTTAGATACAAAATCGGAGCCAATCTTTGTAGCTTGTTTCTGCTGGTGTCTGTGCAATATCCCAAAATAAACTAAACTAAATACCCCAGAAATTCCAAGGAAGTTTTAGAGCTGAAGCTGCAGCTGATGTCTAATCCTGTGTCCTCTGAGTCAGTAACAGAAAACCCGCTGACTTCAAAGGGTGAAGATTTCATACATGAACTTTATGGCTCTGAGCCATTTCTAATCGAAGAAACAAAACCCACCAGAAGGCTTATACAACATTCTCCAAAGACCTGTCTTGATGCAGTGAAGTAAAAATATTCTTAACCCTAGCATAACTTTGAACTTAAAGCACGGGTTTCAGGACTTGACCGAAAATATCACAAGCTATTTAGTATTGTATCAGCTGTGGGTGGAGCTTGTCCTTCTTTGTTTTCAAAGTAACTCGATATTTATCCAAAGCACCAGAATAAAGTAGCCAATTGCACACAAGGGAGAGTGTCTGTGTCCTGGGGTGCTTGATTTGGGGTGCAACCAGCTTAACTGGCTGGTCTGGCAGCTCCCCCACCTTCTCCATCTCCAGGCTGGGGCTTTGCTTTCATGCTTTCTGGGCACTAACCTTCGCCAGTATTTGCCCTAAGCAGAAGACAGTTTGCTGTTGTGCATTTCAGGGATTTGCTGCTATCTTAGGTAAAGTTCCTTGTCTGTATTTGAACAAATCCAGATTTGCTTGAGAGTCCTTCAAAAGCTTTTGCTGTATGGTGTTGCTTAAGTCAATGTTTTCCCCATAAATGGAGGCTTTGAAAGGAGCTGTCTCGTGTTTGTACGTGCTTGTTCTTGAAGTTGAAGAGTGAGATTGAGGAGGGGTTGTAAGAAAAAATCCCATTTGCTGCAGCTCTAAATTAAACAGGTGATGAAACGTGCACTTAAGTAGCTGCTGTTTTGTTCCCTATCAGATTGTTGATGACGATGATGAAGAGGAGAAGAATGGAGTCCTGGCAGCAGTGACAAACAGTTGCAGTGCCCCTGACAACACGAACAAGACCGATTCAAACAAAAGCAGACAAACCAGCACTGACAGACAAAGGGAGAGAAGTCAACACAGTGCATGTAGTTCAGCAATGTCAGTAATGAAAAGACTTTTCTGTATCTTTGATTGCTTCCATGTTAAAAATCCTTACCACATAGACAACTACGCCAGATTCTCTTTCCCGTTATCATTCATCATAATTAATGTACTTTATTGGGTGTATTATTTGTATTTCTAAATATTTTATTTTGTAAAATTAGTTTAAAGTTTAGAAAGTCGACGTGGGAGGGTAGGTTGCAAAAAAATGGAGAAGTTACATTTGGATAAAGGGATATGAAAGGACATGCCATCTTTTCAAGTGTGTCTGAAAATTTTGTTAACTCACTGTTCTGCTTTTCAGTGTCTGTCATTCAAAACTGGCTTCCTATTAGCATGCATGTCCCATATGAAACTACTTATCAAAGGCCAGTAAGTCCTTTTTTTGATATTTAATGGTCAACTTGGTAAAATAAGAGTTACGTTATACTTGTTTCTGAACTGCATTGAATAAATGTAAAGATGAAATGTTCTTTTCTTTTTCTGCTTTCTGTACTTAATTCCTTCTAGTTTTGACAATAATGTATAAACTTTCCAGATTATATAAGAAAATGTTTAATTGCAAGTCAAAGGGTTTTTGCTATATAGCAAGAAACAGTTTTGAAGATGTGAGCTACCAACACAAACCAAGCAATCTGTTCATCTTTGTAGGTCACAAATATGTGTTAAGATTCCTCTACATCTTTAGACAGAACTGCCATAGACACCAATGGCTTTTCTCAGTAAGTGCAGGGCAGACTACAGAAATGGACTGAAGCCAAAAAATTTACATTCAGAGAGATGTATTTCCCTGAGTGAGGACTTGCTTAGGCGTTCGCCAGTCCTTAATGGAATATGGCAATTTATCCTGACATTTATACCCTGTACTCTACTCAGTCACAACTGCCTGGGTAACTACTATGCAGAGGAAAAATTTGATATGCTTAATTTTCAGCTTAGTAAATCCTCTTGAACCACATGCAGTTAAAAAAAAAACCCACATAAAGGTGGAAAACTTCTTTAATAGAAAAGAAAACTCTGGATGTGCAATAGCTCTTGATGAAATAGGAGAAGTTTTACACAGATAAAATCCACATGAGAGAATGGTTATAGGTGATGAAAAACCCTAGTAGTCTTTCCAAGTGGTTACTTCACTGACAGATATCACAAGCCTGTCTCCTATACTGCAGCATGGAAGTTTAAATGTGCTTATTATTATACCTTTTTCCTGACCATAATGTATGTGTCTGTTGCATATATAGGTATAAATGTTCATGTGCTTTTATACACTGCGTCTTGGCATTTCTGATGATCAGACTCACTGCACACATAGAAATGCATTAAAAAGCTCCCCTAACATGGACAGTCTTGGACACACCTCTTCACCACACTGCTGCCTGTGAAGAACACCATTACATAAGAAGGAAGATAGTGCAAAGTACCAGTGTGAGACAGATTTGCCCTTGCTCCCATCTAAATCCATAAAAATCATTGCACACTGGTAGACAATTATTAGGTCACTAAAATCCCCTTGGTATTTTTATTTTCTAAAGGTTGACTACTGAAAATTGTTTCTCTGGCGTTATTAGTAATGCCTTTTGCAAGGCTTATTGAGGCAAAGCAGTTTCAAGAACAGTCTAGTGCCTCTTTGCACCTTGTGACTATTCTGACTTTCATAGGAAAGTAAATACATTCAAGAAATCAAACCAAGATTGCCTGTGTTAATAAGCAGCCAAAAAAAAAAAATCTATTTTTTTTATTTAAAATTCTGCTGTTGAATATTTAACCCTAAACCCTTTTTTCAGGAACAGGTTGTATGAAATTTTTTCTTGGAGGTGTGAAACTGGACTTGGAGATTTCTTTCCAATTCCTACTACCATAAAATTTGCAGAAGGCAAATGTTTAATCTCTGTACTTGGTTTCTTAAATTTGAAGTTTACATTGTTCCTGAATCTTTTCAAATAGTTACCTTTCGTGTTAACACTAAATTTGGGATTTACATTTACATCAAGCATGAAGTAATAATTTGGAGTTTTGTAGCTTCCAGTTAATTTGGAGACAATTCACCTTAAATATTATTTTTAAAAGCTTTTGAAAGTCTGAGCAACTTTATTTACAGTGCACTAGATGAAAACAGGGTCTGTTTTCCCACTGATGTGCTAATTGTAAGCAGTGTTAGATACTGAAGTCCCCCATGTTTTCATGAAAGAATTGACTGCACAGCCAGATTATTTGTTATTCTGCTTTGCATAATTCTGCATTAATTGCTAATTTAAAAAATAAAACTTGGTTCAACATGAATTTGTTGTAAAAGATGTTCCCAACAGATTTCCAGTGTGGTGTATGAAGAATGAAGAACAGCATTTGAATCATCCTGGTCAAACAGTTTCTGTCCCTGGAAGCTCCCAAATCCCTTGGAGTTAGCCAGAAAGGCTCCCCTAAGCAAGCAGCATTCACAAACAAGTCACTGAACGCTACAACTCAGAGAAGAATTAGAGAGGGGGAAGTCTCTTTCATGGAACTGATGATGCATCTTCATGTGATTTGCTTTGCTGATAGCAAAGCATCCTGCTTTCCATGGATCTGAAGGCAGCAGCCAGCCCGAGGAATAACTTTCCTTCCTTTGTGGAATGTCTTCAAGCCTGGTCTTTTGCTTGATTCAGCAGCCATCTCACAGGTGTTTAAGCATTGTGCAGAAAAACGCCTCTGACCACAGCAATATCTTCGATACTGTTTTCTTTCTTAATGGAAAAGTATTACTAAAATAAAATCCTATGCTGAGATATTTAATCAAATATAGTATTTCATTTTTTTTGTTAGATTTTAGACATATGAAAGTATTAATCCTTGCTACCTTTCCACTTCATCAATTATCTGGTGTTTTTCTGATTCAGCTATGCTTTAGATAAGTATCTCCTGCAGCCTGCTTACTGTGATGCCAGTTGTGATACTTTGAGAGCATTTAAAATACTCTGCCTAAATCAAGAGGGAAGACTAAGGAACGTGATGTTTTAGAACAGGGATTCATTAACCCTCTCATAAACTAAGAAACCATTTAAAATCACTATCAGATAATTTCTTTTAAGACATGAACAACTAAATATTCCATCTGAATACTCCAGTCAACACATATGGCAAGCATAAGATAAGGACATACATCTGTTGATCTGAGTACCCATCTTCAGCACAGTAGCCTTGTTTATTAAGAGTGCAGCAGTAACTTAAATGAATTTTCTTGCTTTGTAAGCCTCTTTGGTTTTTTGTGCTAATTATTTTAAGAGAACTGTTATGCCTTTTTGTGTGGGAAAACATATTCAAAAACAAACAAACAAAAAACAAACCAAACAAAAAAAAAAAAAAAAGAAAAGAAAAAATTATTCCCCATGTTGTCACCCCACAATTCAAAATGAAATTACCTAAAAGATCATAGATTAAAGAAAACCCACGTAGCAGTAAAGCTGATGACAGAGAAACAGAACGAGAAACAGAACGAGAAACAGAAAGAGGTTACTGTTCTGCTAAGAGCCCCTGCCGTGGCGTGGTGCAGCCGACTGCCTGGAGCACCTCTCCCAGTGCAGCCTGAGGAGGTAGTGGGGAACTGGCGCTGCTGGTACAATTCACTCCGTGCAGCAGTAGATGGAGCTCATTAACTGCTCTTCATCATTGAATGAGCAAATGTAAATGGCAAAAGCTAGTTAAGGAGGACTCCAGGGAGAAGCTGTTACAAGCTGACATTTGTACTGTGGTAACTAGGTCATGTTTGTAGAGACAGATTAATTAAAGTCAGGCAGGACAGCATTTTCAGGTGGACTGTTTTTCACACTGAAGTTCAGGCTTCTCAAACCCTGATGTTGTTTCCACCATTTTAGCCACTGAAATCGAACATATTCTGTCAGTCCACAAAGTAACTTCATGACTGCAGTACCTTGTGTTTTAAGCATGAATTTTCTATCCTTATGTCAAGGTTTTCTCCTGCAGGTTATAATGTTTCAAATCAAAGTATTACAGCACCTCAGTATTTCAAAGCATGCAGAATAGTGGCTCTATCAACAGTTTCCCTATAAAGATTTATGAATCCTAAATAAATGTTCCCAGGTAATTCACTGGCATACTGCTAACAGTCGTCAAAAAGATCAAGATAATTTTAAAAGCCAGTTTCAATCTTTTGCAAAATTTCTCCTGAAAGAGGGCTGGTTGAAAAGATGGGAAGCTAAGCTGTGAGAGTATTCTGGGCTGATTGACAGGTCACTGAAAGAACAAGACATCTCAACCTGAGAGCTGAAAACTGGAGTGGATTCTTCTTACTGTATGTAGTGGGTGCTTGGCAGTGCTTAAAGCAGATAAGCTGGACATAAATTCAAACCCTGTAATGGATTTGCCATCACTCATTCTGTAACTTTATAATTAAAACCACAGGTCCACTTTAATAATATTGCCAAATTCAGCTTTTCATCATTTTCCATCTGGAGACATCTTTCTTCCCCAGTCCATCTGACTGTCAGACTTTCCGTCCTCAGAAAGAGAGGGATAAGGGGGCATTTGGGGCATTTTCAGTCTCATGATCTGAGTTTACTCATATAATTTGTGTTCTGGGTTTCTTTCCAAATTGGAATGGACCCTGTTTTCCTATTCAAGATCAAACACAGGCAAAACTTCAGAAGACAAGAAACCCCAGAAGATTTTAGCACCATCACATGTGCGCACAAACCATCACCCCGATTCATTTTGAAATTCTGCTCTGAATTTAAGTTTAATCCAGATTAAACCACTGGATATCTTCATCTGTAAAAGCACACAAATATCCCCACTACTGTTGCTTTCCTTGCTGTAGCAGGTAACTTTGGGACCTAGACAGTGAAAAGTTTGATGCCAGGTTTGTTTGATTTCTCCTAAAGGCAAGGAATTTAATCTTTCTGCTCTAAAGTCAGATCAGGAATGGATTCAGAATAGCAGCTCTGGTTCTAGTTGGGACTTGGCCACTTTGGACCCAGAACAAGCTGACAAAATCAGAAAAAAATTAACATGAGAGTATAAAATGGAGTTCAAACCTGAATTGTATTTTGACATGCTCTGCTTGTCAGTGCCCTGGTCCTCATGTTGAAGTTAATGATGTTGCGTCTCAGAAAGAGTAACAAACCTGTGCGATTGGTCACCATGGGCAAAGCTGGCACTGCATGCACTCGTGTATTCTTGGAAAACAGAGAAGGGATTGTCTCCTCCCTTTCTATGTCCCAGTTTTGTTGGAAGCCAGTTCATTTTGGTCCAGCTCCAGTCTTGGTTTATTGAGCACCTGCTTTGAATGAGTGCCAGTACAAGGTGACCAAAACCACTGCATTAGTCTCCTCTACAGGAACCATCTGTTCATTATATGCATTTGAATGCCGATCCATTAGACTCACATGCTGAACTATGTTGTGCATGTTGCTAAGTCAGTGCTAATCAAAGTGCTCTCCATTCATAGCAATATATTTTAGATGATATCTAATGAATACAACTGTCATTTCTGTGGGGTTTTTTTTGGTGGTATTTCCATGCTTGTGAAGAAAAGATCTATAGGAAACGCTTCTGCCCTGTGCTCAGTAGATGAGTCGGCTGAAGGGATCCAATCCAATCCTTGTTTACCTTGATAACCCTTCAGTGCATTTCAGAGAACAGAAATGACGGTTTTGACCTCAAAGTAATACTGTAGCAGATTAACTCTGAAGAAACTTTGTAACTAGGTAAATATAAATCAAACCTTGCTCTCCATGTCTTTACCAAAAAGATAAGAGATTGAGCATTATTTTATCTTTCCCCTTTATTCTTTATCATCTTTGTATAAGTACTGTACTCAAGTATCATTACTTTTTGAGGTTCTTTCATAATGAAAGATTCTGAGAGCTTTGTAATTTTTTTCATTAAAAGAAAAAAACTAAAGTATGATGTGCAAATAACTAGCAACTTTGAAGTCTGAGGCTTCCTATGCCCCAGGATAATTTTAATGCTACTGAACAACCTTTTTATGTAGTGCTGGTCCACATTTTGTGAAGCCTGATAACAAGAACTGATAACTCTGGAGATTGCCATAATTTCGGTAGAGGACCCCTTAGGGTTGTTACTACATGGCTGACCCTGCACCTTTTCAAACCCACATATTCTTACATATACTACTGCTCTTATTCCAGGTATGACAAAAGTCCAGACTCAAAAATGGAAACTTCTCCTTCTGTTACTGTCCTTTGCAGCACATTCCAGCTGCCGGGTAATGGTAAAGATTTTCTGTGGTTGATCATTCCTACTATGCAGCTCCAACAGAATATTCTATCATCTTTAAGGCCTCCTTCATAGAAGCTGTTCTATGGTTCTATGATTCTGTAAACACCCAAAAGGAAGAAGAGCCAATTCCTTTGTAGCTACTGTAATAAACTAAAATCCCATTTTCTAAAATACCACTTCTGGGCCAATAACTCAAAGTTGCATTTGCCTTGGGTTGCCACACATTAACTTTTAAGGAGACTTGGACAGTGCCTGACCCTTTGTTTCCACAGCCCAGCTGTGGGTTCTTGTTTCTGTAAGCAAGTGCACGCAATGGCCTGAGTTGGATTTCATTCCTGTCAGATACCTTGAATTACAGCACAGCTCTTTACCAGCAGGATCAAAAGCTGTTCCTGGATGTTTTGCATCTCTGCATATGCCTGTCTTCCAGCTCTAGCATTTCCCTTCCCAGAAGGCTCTACATTGTTCTGTGATTATGTCAGGTCTCCAGATGCACTGCCATGCTGAACTAAAGATGACAGACGAACAAGCCAAAATCATCAATTTTAATGATATTTCAGCATCATCCTGGTCCTGTGTCATTCCTGTGTATAATTCAGCCATCAATCTATGTTTGTCTAAAGTTGGTCATGCCAGAACCTTAAATGCAGAGAAAGCTGAAGAGGCAAATTTATTGTATTTTGACAAGGACAAGCTTCATCTGGCAATCCAGTGTGGCTGAGTGCATCTGGTGAATAGTGCATCCACCTTCTCAGATCCAAATTACTCTGTTAGTTTTCATGACCCTCTTATCTGTGTACTGTCTCTATCCACCCTGATTTCCTTATCACATAATAGGATGGTGCCTGTATCTCCCAATTTACTTTCTATTGGTTTCCAATCTGTATGATGTTGGGAGTGCATGCTGGTACATCAGCTTCTCCTGCTGAGAGATGGGATCACTCACCCTGAAACGCTTCATCTGCACTGTGGGAAATCTTGGCCATGGCTGATCACTCCCTCTGCCTCCTTGGGCTTCACTTCTGATTGGAATCACTCCCTGCACCAAGGGGAACTGCTCCCCACACCTCTGCCTATCAAGGGCTCTCTAGTGAAAATCTTAAGAGACTTAATTAGAAGTTAGATGTATCAATATATAGCTGCTCACTAGTCCATGCTATCTAATTTTTTGAACCCATTGTTTTACTTCTATGAAATATGATAACAGAACAGAAATCTCAGAGACAGGATGTTCCTACAAGATTTATGTAAATAGATGTCCAGGTCAAAAAGACATCTGAGAGGTACCCACTGAGAAAAACACTACAGCATGAGCTGGAGTCTTTTTAAAACCCAGAGAATACACACTGAAGAGGGCACATCTAAGTGCATCAAATGCAGAACAAGCTTCAGTCACAATTTACATCTTCCAGACATGAGAGTCAATCAAGACTGAACCAAAAATCTGGAGAAAATCAAGCTTCATTAGCTCTAATATTCATGAGTTTCTTCTCTTCTCCAGTCCTCAGAAACTGAAAGTGAGGCACAAGGTCAGAGGCATTGCTCTCTTTCCTTTTTGTTCCTCTGAATTACTGTGGGAGTTAAAATTTACATCTTCAGCTTGGTCTCTGAGACATACTGTAAAAATGATGCTGCTATAGCTATAGAAAAATATTTATGTTCCTAATATTCCTCTTGCGCTTATTCTTCTGTCATTCTCTGCTCCTTCTTTCATCTTTGTAAATCTTTGTAAACCTACTCTTTTAGAATCAGATTGGCCTTTTTTTTTTTTTTTAATCTGAATTTAAATTTCTCTTGGTGGTACGAACTAAATAAAAAATCAGCCTGTCCCCTGCACCTCTGGGCGGCCTTGTGGATATCAAACTGGAACATACAAGGGAGAAGAGTTACTGGAAGAACTGGCTTCACGTTTGCATAAAAAAAACCCCAAACCAGAACAACCAAAGTAAAAAAAATTAGTTTGTAGCTGAAACAAGTTTATTGTATTCATCTCCCAAGCAGATTATGTGTTTATGACTCTGATAAAGAGCAGGTCACTGGAATTTTACAACATATGCAGAAGATATTTTACCTAGAACTTGAAGAACAAAATAATGATCAGAAGAGGGCACTCTCAGCTCATGTTCTTTTGGTTTTGTTTTGAACATTTTGGTGGAATTCTGCAGAATTTTCTTCTCTCTTTGTTGAGATTAATAAAAGGTCTCTTTGTAATGTATTTTCTGAGATTTTTCGCTAAATAGATTGCTCTTCTTACTTCACCATGTGCAAAATACAGGCTCAAGTTTTTGATTAGAGATTT
Source organism: Machaerirhynchus nigripectus (assembly GCA_013397975.1). Taxonomy (NCBI): domain Eukaryota; kingdom Metazoa; phylum Chordata; class Aves; order Passeriformes; family Dicruridae; genus Machaerirhynchus; species Machaerirhynchus nigripectus. The sequence goes on along the minus strand of VZRQ01006157.1, from coordinate 396,295 downwards.
TTCTATATGCCTTTGGAAGTTTTCTGTAATATTAGCAGAAGTCGTTTCACAATGAACTTTGTGTCCGGGCTCTCACTATTTTATATGTTATATTTATGTTCTCATGCAGTTGTACTCTGTTGAAATTAGTGTTTACAGGAACTGATTTCCTAGCACCCGTGACTGAGTGCTGTGTAAAACTTTAAAAATTACAAGAGCAGCAATTCATTCCAATACCAGTTGCATTTTTAACCAAGCATGAAAAAGAAACAATAATATATAGCTTCAGTGATCAATTTCCAACTATTGAAATATCCCACAAAGCTAAGTATTCACCAAAAAAAATTGATTAGTTGATCTTTAGAGAAGAATTTAATAAAAACTTGGTGCTGCCAATGAGATCTTTAGCAAAGCATTTGATCACAGAGTTCACTTCAGGGAGCATGATATATTAGAAAATACCTGACATTTGTTAAGTTTTATTAAAGCAGTGCTGATGTCGTGGATAAAAATAAGCCTTTTAAAAGTTAGTTGATATATGTGTGCACTTTTCCCATTTTTTGGATGACCAGTCTTTTAAGGGGATGAAATTGTGCTGTGCCCACGGCACTAGAACACAGGAATAAGTGATGGCTATAGTCCTAGGTGTTTGCAGACTCTCATTTCTTGTCTGAAGTGGTGAAGCGCAGGGTAAATTCAGGCAGAAGGAAGGCACTCTCTTTTAGTTGGTGCAATGCAGCATTTAGCTCTGGTCCAGCCTGCTCATGAAAGAAATCTCTCTGACTCTGATGCCCCACTATTTCACTTTTTCTAGCAATACTAGTACTTAAATAAAGTACTGTGTAGCCATCTTTTCTAAGCACATACAAAAACTGCCTGGAGGGTGAGAGTCGTGCTTCTTGTGTTGAACAGCAGTGATTGGAATGGATTGTAAAAGGATTCTGGCTCTGTGCCTGTGTATATGTATCTATGTATGCCTAATGCACATATATCTATGTATGTCTATAAATCCATACAAATGTGTCTTGAAAAGGCACAATTTTATTAATTGGTTCCTTCTGCACTTTAGACACTGCTTTTCAATTATGTGCATCAATAGCCAAGTCAAAAATCAAACCAAGTAATAAACAGGGCTCCTGCAGGTCCACGTGCAGAGAGAGGCTCCTCATCAGAGTGGCCTTTTGGAAGAGTTAAGAAACTGAGCAGAGGGAAAAACAGCATCCCTGCCTCACCATGTCTGTTACATTTGGGGGAAAATGGCTGATGTTTGTCAGGACTCTGATTGAGGAAAACCTGTCTTCTACCATTTTCAACATAGGTTTACACCTCAATTTTTTTACAGAAGAAAGGGAAGAAATGAAAGTGAGAAAACACACAAAAAGGATCAGTTTTCTTATGTAAAGTTCATATGAAAGCACCGTATTACAAGGAGGTAACCAGTCACTACTATTCTAATGATTTCCATCCAGGTTCCTGCTGTCCCTGCACTCCTCAACATCACAGGTGAAAAATGAAGGAACCCTGTAGCTGGGCAGCACTGTCCCAGCTGTCAGGAGAGAAGCTCATTTCTGGCCTCATATGGTTTAGTTATAAAGTGGGAACCGAAGGCATATCAGAGAATAAAACATGAATTATTTGATATCCCCAACATACTGAAGAGGTGAAGTCAGTGACCATAGGTCACCCTTGCAGCTACTTAGGCTGGGAGAGTGTCTGGAGGGTCAGCAGTGAGTGTGCATTAAGGAGACATAGGAAAAAGCAGGAACAGAGCCATCAGGTCAGCAACAAGCCAGCACAGGCAGAAAGGCCATACACACACTCTAATCACACTGATGGAGAAAGAGACACTAAAATGTGGAAAGAAATTGCGGAGGGACTTCACAAAATCGCAGCTGACCTCTCTGAGACTTGGACTAGGAGCATAGATATAAATGATCTGCACTGCAGCTAAAACACTGCATTGCAGACAGGAGAACGGAGTTTTGCCCTTAAGATCTAGCAAGTCTTACAAATACAAATGTGTGTATAGCATGACCTGAGAGCTGGTAACGTGCTGCTTCCTTTGCTGCCTGGAAAATACAGTCAGATTTGGCTGAGGGAAAAAATGATGTTAGCAACAATCACTCAGTTTCTAAATGCCTGGAAGAAAACTGGCAGAAGTGTAATGAGAGCCCCATAAAATGACTCTGGAAAGTATAAATCTATTTCACCTATTTCCAAGGGAACTTTCTATCCCAAATGAGGCTACTATAGTAAGAAAGGGGATAGACAATCCCATCCCAGAATGCCACGATTTTCCTTGTCTGATTGCCTTTGCATTTGTTGAGTTATAGGCTGAACAAAAGAGGACTCTGAAGGTTTGATTTTCAATAGATGGTACTTCCTACAGACAAACCAGCATAAGAAGCACTGTAGTGTCACAGAGCACTGGATTGAGATTTTCTGAGATAGTCCCAGCTCTGTTGGTGTCCTTCACAGCTGGAAACTCCCCTTACTAACATTTCACATAGAAGTCCTCTGTCTAATAAACCGAACTATTGTCAGCACTCACATGTTACTCTTAAAACAAGAGAACAGATTTTTGAGTAGGACTTCGGGCGTCCTACTCTTCTGGACTGCAAAAAAGGGAGGAGCACTGGATTTCGGGATATCTTTTAGTCTTCATTCCTCTGTCTCTGTGATGACCTTTATCGTAAGGGCAAGTGCAGGCACAAAGACATGATAAATCATGTGGTGAAGATAACTGCTTGGATTTGAAATATTTCTATATAAAAAACAATGTTAATCAAAAGCAGACTCAGTCTATCCTTATGAGCTCTGAATCACAGCTGCTTTGGATGTGCAAGGCCAACAAACATGAGTATATACTACATAAAACAATTATCTGCAAATTATTTTGCAATTTAAAAAAACTACCCTGTTTTTAAGGCAAATTTAAATAAAACGTTCCAAAAAATCTAGTTTTTCTACTTCAGTGGAAAGAGATGATTGCTTTTCACAAGAAGTCATCTTAGCATTTTCTCTCTTTGATGCCTCAGCCTATAAAGAGTGATCTAAATTATTCCACTACTGAAAATACCAAAGAGCAATGGGTTGTTTTTTGTAGGTCACAACAAAGAATTTATATTCAATATTTCTGCCTTGGTTTGTCTTTAACTTCACCAGCACATTCAGACCTAGAGAATGAACTGTGAATAGTTGTTCGTTTAGCTCCACTATCTGAGGGAGCAACAAGCTGTAAATTGCTATGGCTGTGCATATTATTAAATATTCTCATTTTTCTGCTTGTATCCTTATTTTGGCTGTCCCTGAAAACCTGATCTGATTACAGGTACAGTGTGGATCTGTCTTTGTTGGCAATTGGTATTCAGCTAATGATTTAACCTCATGAAATTTTTGAGTAGGTTTTTTTTTTTTACAACTAAATATTTTTACCATTCATAAAGAGCCAGGCTCTGAAAGCTGTTGCTAAGCTAGCTTGCTTCCATTGATAGGCAATGATTTTACATTAAAAAATGACCACTGCTATATTTATTTCCCGGATTCTACTTTTCAATCAATTCTTAATCACCTGATTCTGAGTGACTACCACTTTACTGCAGGTGGGATGTCAACACAACAGCTAGAACATCTCCTGCTCCTTTGAATAGCCAGCATGAGGGCTTAACAGGGGAATTTTGGACCTCTGAGGAAAACATAAGCAAGAAAAATATAGAAATCCTTAAGTAAACTTCAGAATATCATATATGTTAAAAAAATATCAGGATGGATTTCTGCAAGAAAACTAAAGCAAAGGATATATGACTGATTATCCACCTTTTACCCCTTGCTGGTAAAGTCTGCAGGGATCCAGCTCAGATTTTGTAAATGGGAGAAAATGAAACTTGAAAAACAGCAGCAGTTGGGTTTTGATTTAAAACAGGCATTTGTAAAAGTTGATTTCTTTTCTCCAGTGACAATAAAAAAAAAAAAAAGAGTGTTTTATAGTTAAAGTTCATTTATGTACAAAGAACCACAAAGTTATTTCCTCATTGCAATGACTGTAATTGTATTGCTTCAGATAACCCACAGACATTTCTATAGGACAGAGAACTATTCAGTACCATGTGAATTCAATCCTTTTCAGAATTATCACAGATGGTGGATAGGGAATAAATGACTGAATGAAGGTTTGCGTAATCCTGCCCTACACTGACACAGAGATTTCAGCTATTCATGGGATTGTTTTGGGGATATCTTCATCAGTAGGATATTTTGTCTGTAAAAACTTTCCAACAGTCCTGTATTTAACCATACATATGTTCTTCCACATTTGAGATCTGTTTAAGGTCTATGTCTTTAACACTGACTTTCCAAAGACTTAAAAACCTCTATGTGATGCACTTTGAGGAATTTGGTCTAAGTGGAGGATTGAAGGCTGATTCCTGTGCTTAGACACTTTGTTCAAAGATGAACAGTAATGCGAGTTTAAAATGTACTTCCCGCCCACGTGCAAATATTTCTCCTGAAATCCTGCCAGTGAGAGAACTGGGCCTGGGTCTGTTACCGGGTGGAAGACAAAGTGCTACTTGCTGGTTTAGTTTGCTGGTAAAACCAGTATCTAATACTGGAAATGCCTCTGGAAGTATGGAATAAAAATACAAGGAGTTTGAAAAGAAGCCGCTCAGCTGTTGTCACTGTTCAAGACCCTACAGAATTAAGATTATTGAGCTATACTTAATCTTTGCACAAATGGCAAAAAGGCTTTTCCTTACATTTGTGTATTGGCTACCAGTCTGCAGATCCTTCCTCCTCCTTTCTTCAACCCTGATAAACAAGTTGCATGTGAATTGGATGCTTTGGAAAATGAACCATTAGAATAAAGGATGATGGTTTTTTACAATTTTATTTTTATCAAGGAAAATGATTTCTGTAATCAGGTGTGAAGCAGGACCTGAAACCTTCCAGCTAACATCTGAGAAAAGGCCCATGGAAAGATATCGAAGGGATACCTGTGGTCTGTGACTGAACTGCATATTCCCTTTCTTTCCTTGAATCTTTGCCTAGCTGGATAAAGCAGAGGAGCAGGGGCATAACACAGAATGAAGAGATTAAGAAGTGTTGAGCCAAGAGATACATATGTATGTGTGTGTATGAACAGTACTTTAGAAAGGAGAAAAACATATCCGCACTTTAGATGGAATAACCGTATTTTGTTTATTTGCGTTGCAGCATTTTATGTGAGTTCTCGGGCAGACATCTCCCAACTGTAAGTCCTGGGGAAAAGCTGACAGAAAGATGATGCTGTGGGGATTTCAGTCTTACTGATTTATAATGTTGGTTTTGCTGCTTGGTTAGTGGATCACGTGTTATTTTTTCCAAACGACAAGCTGCAGAAGCAGCTTTTCTCTGAATTTCAATATTGACTTGGAATGCATGGTGGTTTAATATTTTTTGTTGTTAATGATTTAATGGACAACATTAAAACATGAATAAACTCCTACCAGCAGCAAACAGCTATGGATTGCATGCGATTGATCCCATTTAGTAGGTTCCACCTTGGAAATGGATGCATGCTACACTGCAGCTAACCAACTGGTCAGGAAAAGGGCTGCACAAGACAGATGTTTCCCAAGAGTGCTACCTCTGCCTCTTTCTGTACTGGTGTCCAGACTGCAAACAGCTCTGACAGGGACAAGTAGAGGTATATTCTTCTTTGATATGCAGAGGATTTCTTACACTGACAAGCACAAATTAAATTTTGCTCTTCTCAGGACAGAAAGTAGTGTTGTTTTGCATTATACTCATCAATGACTTTATCTTCTTTTTCTGGGTATTTCTTAATTCTGAAGATGGCATTATAGGCTCAGTTGTCCCTTGAACCTGAGCTTAGCTTGGCACTGTAGTGTAGGTAAGGATTGATTGGATTGGCATGGCTGTTTGGTGTCCTTCTGCCAATGAAGGATCTGTGGAGCAGAGATTTGTTGTAGAAAACCTCACATAATCATTCTTCTTCCCTCCAGCCCTCCTGGACCATACGTGGCTCAGGACATGGTTCCACCAACACTTTATGAATGAATTTGCCAAAACCAATGAGCTGTTAAACTTCAGAATTTAATTGTTTTTGTTGTGTTACTGGGTGCAGGAATTGTCTGGTTTTTTTGTGTGGGGGGAAATGGTGAAGTGCCTGGCAGGTAACACAAGGACCTGAGGAGGAGAAAGGGTAGATTTGCAGCAATCTGATTAAGGAAGACTTTGGATCACCGATCTATGTCACTGTTCTTATTTGCTTGTGTGTTTGTATTTGGCATGTCCTAAGACAGGCTCTTAAATCTTTGCAACTCATTTTGGTGTTAAGAGGACCCTTTCTATAGTGTGTTCACTGTATTCTACTTAAATAATCTCCTAACGCATGTGACTCAGGGTATTTACTGAGCTGGTATAGATCATACTCTTAATTGAAAACCACTGAGCTCAATAACATTCCAGAAAAATGTCAATAGTCTGGCTTATTATATCACAACCTTTTCAAATATTGTTTCTCATAAAAGTAATTTAAAAGTTAGTCACAGGGCATGGTAAATAGCAATTTGAAGAAAAATATGACTGATTATGTCTAGATCCATGTTATTTGCAGACCAAGTACCTGATGAATTTTCCAATGGAGGTAATGAAAAATTTTTGTTTGACTTCAATTGAAGTTTTGTCAGACTCTCAAGCCTCCAGGCAAATTAACCAGTGTGGAAAGAGTGTGTTAATGTGAATGAGCAAACTCTTGCTTAAACTTCTTAAGATCTGAGACATGTCTGCAGCAAACAGATGTTACTAAATAATGTCTGATAGACTGATCAGAATTTACTTGTTTTCCAGATGGATAATCCAATGATTTGAGAAGACAAATTTGAACTTCCTTCAGTGTAAGGGCAGACTTTTTTTCCACTACTTGTGATTTGCTCATTGGGTTACAAACGAAGGCAATCAGGAGTGAGAGTAGCAAAACAGTTTCCTGAGCTAAAATTAATTTTCATAGTAACTAGGTTTGTAAAACGAGACTAGGCACGTGAGGATTACTTACTAACTGCATCGAAACACAATGAGGAAGGTGGGCTTAGCACCCTTTTTGCCCATGTGCAGACTGACATGAGGACAGCCATACTGTAAAACATTCTGCATGCCCTGAGGACTTCCATGCATGGCTTGCTCTGAATTTATTCCCCAAATGCACCAGTGAATGTGAAATGTTCTCAACAGAAAGCTTCATAGACCTTGGTTTATCACTTTTTAATTACAGCACACAAATCTGTTGACATTGAGAGTGAGTGCTACACATCCCACTGGTTCTGAAACTCTTCTCTTGTCTTTTACCAAATTCTATTAGTAGTAGCTGAAATAGTACTTGCCATTCCTATGTACCCAGGTTCTCTGTCATTCTTTGCCTCTGTACCAAAAGGAATAGCTGTTTTTTATCCCAATACTGTGTTCCACTGCTAAATTAGTTAGTCGCCAAATGCTAATTGACTCACTGAGGAAATCAAACCTGTGAGGCATTTTTTCAATTCTGATACGCACTGAGAAGTAGCATTTGGGCAGCTCCACATGTATAACTTAATATAAAGCAAAAGCTTTATAACTGAGCATCTAGACGAAACGTGTATTCCTGCATGCTTGAGCTTGAAACATATGAAATCTTTCCATTTCTTGGATCTGCTTAGGCAGGCAGAAATATCATTAAGGTGAAGTTCCACATTAATTCATTGGATTTAGCCTTTGGAACTTCCAAAGGATGAGCAATAGTGCAGTGATGTTTGCTAAAGGATTGGAAAATCCAGGTAGCCTTGCATCAAGAGGTGAAGGGATATGAGTTAAGGGACTCCTCCCAGAGTCTGCACATCCACAGGTTTAACACATTTTCTCTTCTGCAATTAGGCATGAATATCTAATTATATATGTTTCATAGATACATGACCCTGATGAAATAATTCAGAGACTCTCAAAATTTTTGTTTTAGTATCTTGCCCTAATCAGAAATAAGAACTTGAAAGTTTAGCAGAATTGACTAACTTTGGTTTCCCTAAATTATCAGTATCCTGATGGCTTTAGGTGGTGTGGGCATTAATCATGTTTGTGATGTCATTTAATTTAATGGGACATTACCCCACTGGTCTGTGGGTTTTCACACGGCATTGCCATTCACCTTTCCTGCGATGGAGTCTGCAGTGGGCGCTCTGTGAGCAATACAAGATCACTGGTTAAAAAAGGCTTGAAGGAATCTAGCTCAGAGATCAGTCCTCTCGTAATTCACTGTAGTGTGCATGTAAGAAGGACTCGAGGTGTTTTGTCACTTCCTTTTTCCTTTAGTGGGACTGTTTCGGATGGAAACGATGCAGACCAAAAATACTTTTTGCAATGTGCTTAAACATCAGTTTGCAGGGTGTGTGTGGTGTCTAACAGCAGGTACAATTGGTTCACACTGAAAAGTGAGATTTTAGCATATTATGCTCACGGTGAATTCATTACAGAACGATTGCAGACTTTCTTTTCTTTTTGCATTACTGAATCCCTAGCATGTTCAGCCAGAAACTTTATTGAGAAGACACCAGAATCTTCTATAGGTTTTCCCATTTTCAAAAAAGGCTATGATAGCACATCACAGGATGTCCTCGGGCTTCAGTGAGTAAATTCAGAATCCCTAAAATTATTACTTTTAGCTCTACTTTAAAGGGCAGAGGGAAAATAAGATATGAAATCTATTTTCTATTTACATAAACAATGGATTATCATACATAGAAGTACTCACACCAGTACAGCCTAAGGAATTTATAGAATCACTTTGTTTTTAAATATACCACTGATAAATTTTAAGGATAAGGTTAATTTCAAGGACTTGTATAAATTTGTTTTAATGCTGAGATGTGATTTTAAATCCATAAATCTGGGACAAATTTACCCAGCATTTGGCAACTATCATTTTCCACAAATTAGCTTACACAGGAGCATAGTTAATGTGGGTGGAAAGAAGACCTCTCAGAGTTTCTCTCCTTAAAAGGTTTCCCACTCTCTCAAATAACCTTGCTTTTGTTACTGTGCAAGGATATACCTGGGCAGTCACAGCAGAGCTGCTGAAGTTTATCTGTGCCCTGAGGCCCACAGAAAATGCACGATAAAGGTAAGAATGACCCAGAATTTCTTCATGTTCAATCTATCCTCCCATGTCATCTTTCTTCCTCAATTCCATTCCCTTAATAAAAAAGACAAAGTCATATATGTGATAAATCCATTAAAAGTCATTGCTCAGCTCCAAGACAACCCACAAACCACCCACCTCTCTGCACTGTCTGCCAATACTCTTTGAGGACTGGTTGTCCATACACCCAAGGTTCAAGCTGTAGATACTCAGTTCAATTCCTTTAGAAAACAGAAAGTTTTTTAAACAGTGAACTTTCTGTACATCATAGAGTTCCATGCTATTTTTATTTGGCAGGATTCTGTGGAGCTGTTGTTTCCTTGGTATTGGTCTCATTAACTAATGAGATAGGTACCTGTTTTATTGCACCATCCCTCTGTCAAATATGAAAACATAAATTGTCCTGCATTAGTTGGTTTTTTGCTCTTTTTTTAAACTTTATCTTCAATACAAATTTCACAGTCAATATTAATATAATTGCACATACAACAGAAGCATGTGTAATTCTGATGAAACAATAATTCTCTTAATTTCAAGGAAAATATTTACTACAGTTCTATTTATTCACAACAGCCATATGAAAATATTTGTAGGAATTGTGTATAAAACATAAGTGGCATAAATATTTTGTCTTGTTATGGGATCTTGTCACTTGGTACCATTAGATTTTTGAAACAGCATGCTGTTCAGAGGTAGCAAACACATTCAGCCACGTCCCTGCCCCCAGAATCTTGCAGACCAAAGCCAGAGCTCCTGCACCCCTCCATGGCTCAGGGCTGTCTGACACAGCCTGGCGTGACCTGTCTGCTCCCTCCTGTCTCCCTGCTGGCTGTACTGTGAGCAGCCAGAAGCAGAGCAACAGGATGATACTTCCTCCTATTTTCATTCTATTTTAATCGAGTTTAGAAGCTGAAAACCAAAAATCCACCCCCAGGTGACCAAGGCATTTTCATGAACCTCCAGGAGGAGTTCTTGGGCCACTGGTGATTCACAGCCATAGCTGAGGATGCCTGATGAAGGACACCTATCAGTCATCATTCTGCTTCCTTTGTTTGCATTGCTTGATGGTGTTTTGTCTTATTCTTTTTTTAACTTATGATATATTTAGTAAAGATTTGTCTTGCAACAGTTCTGAGCCCAGGTATTTGCAAGGAGCTTTCTTGGCCTGAGCATGCTCAGCGTACATCACAGAGTCCCTGCTGAGAAATGACTCATGTTATTTAGTTTAGCCTCAGCAGACTTTATTAGGGTTTTACTTCTCTTGTTCAGGTACAAGTACTTTTACCCTCTGGTCTACTATTACTATTATTCACACTTTTATAGATCGAATGCAGACTAGGTACCTTGCACTGCAGGTTAAGGGGCAAGTAGTAAAATCCCACAGCATAAAACTATCTTTATAGTCAATGCAACAAGGATTTTCACACAAATTCCTAATCCCAAAGAACATACAGACTAATTCTGGTCAGAGTGAAGCAACATGGGAAGTTAATGCAGACCAAAACTTAGATCAGAGTGGTCTAATTAAGATATTTACTGTTCATGTGCTCGTGTCAATTATAGGAAACCTTGCAAAACAAATCTGCAACAAATCTCGTTCGTGAATTATGCTGATAAGGAATGAGACCATGAGGGCTGGGAGGAAAAGGGTATGTGCTTCACAGATGGAAGGCTAGAAAGAAAATAAAAGGTCCCTTGCTGGATTAAGTTTCCAATGGCTAACATTTTTATGTCCGGAGCCAGATTACCAAGTGAGATCTCAGTCCTGGGAGAGTTTCTGCCCACGAAGCCCACCCACTCACATGAACTACTTAATATGTAAAAGTCAGCTGAAGTCTCTGACTGTTGCTGGTACACAGAGCAACCTGCAGGTCTTCCTGTCATCTGTGATTTTAATCTGCAACATAATATCAACCATTCAGCTGAACCTGTGCGCTCGGAATATCGCTTTGTCTGACAAAGCTGTGTTACAGCACGGACAGAAATCAAACAACCCTACAGGTTATTTCACTACTTTCTCCATCTAGGAACAACAGATCATTATTTCATTTTAAGTACAGAAACAGTACCCTGGACTTCATATTTATTATAAAATCAGAAATACTTTTCTGGAAGGAACTTGAAAAGAGTTTAACTTTAAGAGATTATAGGACAGCTCTGTTCTTCTTCAAAAGAAGACAGAATAATAAACAGACATAACTCCTCTTTCACAAACACACTCACTATAATTTCTAAGCTCTGTTGCTGGAACAATTCCTATTCTATTTCCAGCATCCCAAAGAGCAATGACACACAGCACTCACTACAATGCTCCTTACATCAGAAATAAAAGGAACAAGGGCAAAATAAAAGTGAACATGGACAGACTTTCCATTACTCCCATTTTCTAAAGTAAACCATTTTTCTCTCTTATGATCTGCCCCTGCACATAGCTGGTAGATGAATGCTTTCCCTTACTTTAGATGAACCATCTGTGTCAGGAAAGCTTGCAAGAGAGAGCTCTATTCAGCAACTAAGAACTACTGCTGGCTAAAAAATAGAAGTGGCTTTCACCAACTAATTTTTACAAAATTTCTTTATTTTCATTATATTTCGGAGCCTTATATATTTTGCTCCATACACTGTAAAAATTATTTTCACTCTTGTCAACTCTAAGAATTATTGAAGGTGAATTGTCAAACACCCAGCTTTGAACAAGGTGCTAGAGTGTCAACATATTTGAATTTCCTGTACTCTGCAGGGCTTCTGGAAGAATTAGAAATTTTATGTTAAAATTCTAAATATTCTGGCTTAGCCTAGGCATCACTGTTTTATACTACATGATTTCACTGTATCCAGATTATTTGCTATGTTTTAATGCGCGTTGTTTTTTCAGAAGAATTTAAGACTCAAGCAGTAAACCGATAATTAGATTGTTCCTTTTAGTGCACTAAACACGTCTTCATCTGGCATGCTTTTACAGTCAGTCCACTATGTATGATACTGTCTCAGCACAAGACTCGCCCTGTCTTGTCTTCCTGATTAATTAGAAACAGATTGTAGCCAGAGCTTTGACTGGTGGAAAGTGATTGTTACACAGCCAGGGACAAATTATTTTCCCACAGAGCCAGTCCAGTATTCTAAAGCCAAGTTTAAAAATACCACAACATTTTAATATTTACATTCATCCTTCAAAAAATAATGAACACATGGAAGAATCTGTAAGATACAGTATTACAACAGTCATTGTTCATTTTATGGCACAATACAGAAGTTGATCTAATTCTTCAGTTGTTACAGCTGGCAAAAAAACTGGTTTTGGGGCCAAATTCTTGCAGCATCTGTGTATAACCATCCAGTACAAAACTGGCAGTGAAATGCAGGCATACAGGCAGGAAACTGTTTATCCTCTGTTATTTTCTGTACAGTTTCCTATACCATGCTTGGGATCATAACTTAAGAAGATCCTTTCTGAGCCACAACTAGGGGGGTGTGAAAAATCCAGCATGCCCTCTTCTGTCTCATGTTGTTTGTACACTCAGTGCCTCCCCAGGGGAAGAAAAGTTTGTAAGAGTTTTTCATTTTGGTTTTACTTCCTCTTGTTATTTTTTCTGTTTATGTTTATTTGTACGACAGAAACAGACGCAAAAGAAATGTTCCAACCTGTCTCTGCTCTGTCCTTCCTTCCTGGGAGCAATTATCCTGCAGCCCAGAGCAGCTCCTTTTCTGGCTTTCCTTTCTTGGAGTATACTAAAACCTGAGCTTCAGTGTACTGAGTTGCATGAAGACAGAGGAGTGAAGCTTTATCTTAAATCTTTCTTCCTAGATAATATCTAGATATTTCTTTCTAGTAACTACAGGAGGTTTATAAGAAAGACGGGGACAGAATTTTTAGTAAGGCTCCTTGAAATAGGACAAAGGATAATGCTTTTAAACTAAAAGAGGGTGGATTCAGACTAGATATAAGGAAGAAATTTTTTTATGAGAAGGGCAGTGAAACACTGGCACAGGTTGCCCAGAGAGGTGGTGGATGCCCCACCCGTGGAAATGTTCAAGGCTAGACTGGATGGCACTCTGAACTGGACTCCCTTCCCTTGCAGGGAAAGCAAGGCATGCAGAGAGCAAAGCACACAGTAGGAGCATCATAGCACTAAAGCAGAGACAAAGCATCATGCAGAGGAAGAAAGTACCCTGGGATCACACAGGTTGCACACACCTATAGAGGTCCTTGTTTATTTTTCCCTCACAGGATAAAAGACAGAAAAAATTTCCATCAGCTTCCTCAAACTGAACTCAAATAGATGCCCTGGCTCCTGGGCATAATGGGAATGGGCCTATAGCATAGATGTTCAGGAAGAATTTCTCCTTGTTTCCTTAGACCTATATGTCCTCTATAGCTCAAATTAGGTCTCTTAATTTCTAAGATATGTTTTGTTTAAAATTTAGTTATAGTGCTTATTGTGAATAAAACTCAGAATGTAAAGCATCTGAGAATCAGCATCATTTTTTACTGCGGTTTCTTACATTGAGGATTACTTGAGCATCACTCCAGCTGCTGCTTGTCACCAGGATTGTATATTTTATAACAAAGGATGGAACTCTTCAGAGTCCTATAGAGAGATAATTTATTAAATGAATCTATAGTTGTCTCCTTTTTTAATCCATTGTGTAACATGGATTTAGCAGAAAGTTGATGCTGCTTTTTGGAGACTGCTAAAGGTGCAGACACTTTCTCGTTTGGTTGTTGAGTAGCACCTAATGCCCTGACATCCGTGGATATTTGTGTCTCTGAAAACTATGTATGGTTCTGTCTCCTGTGGATCAGTCACAAACCAGGGAGCACAACACAAACAGAGCAGTAATATTTCGTACAGCATAACATGAAATCCTGAATTTTCTTACACATGTCTAAAATATCAAGTGAAGAATTTCTGGGGCAGCACTGTTGGTTTTTTTTTTTTTTTTGTGTGTGTGTGTTTATTTAAAGTAACATTTTCCAGTGCAACTGAGAAATTTCTTCCTACATATAAAAATAATTCAAAATGTGTGTATGGGGCACTAAACAGAGGTATGTTTTGTTCTCTGTGAGTTCTAAAACTGCTTTGTTTAAACATGTTACAGTGGTCTGGAGTGGATTCTTGTCAGCTAAGTTAAAGTTATTTTGTAGATGCCACTTGTAGGCTTCAGACAAGCAGCTACAAAGAATATTATGTTTGCACAGCAATTGCTTAAAGTATTTGGGAAAGTACCTTTCTCCATCAGGTTATAGAAATGTCAAGTGAATTTGGAAAAAGATAGCCATGAAAGAAAGCTTATAAAGGTATATTTCTATGGCTAACACTTTCATCAGGTTTTGGACCAAGTCCCTCAGCTGCATTTGTGGTGCAAAATTGCATCCTGTTATGTGATTTTCAGATCTCCAGTGCAGATGTGCCATTCCTTAGAAACATCACAAGTTATTTGCTCAAAGAGAGAATCAAATCTGTGTGAATTCATTAAGTCAAACACAGAACTGTAAGTACCTATGATGAACCATATGTTTGTCTAAAGAAGTTCTGAATCAAATGAATGAATGTTTACATAAATAAATAGATGTATACACAAGTGACATATCAGATATCATTAGGAGACATTACACGTCCCTTCTTGAATCCAATCCTTTTCTTACCCGTAATCTGGGGATTTAACTTAATTAAACTGTAATAAGGTACTTTCTTCTGTAAAAATTATTTTCGAATTCTTCCTTCTGCTACAGGCACAGGTTTCCATGAAATGAGAGCTGAACTGTCACATAACCCTTCGGTTAGGAAAAGTAAATACACATACACACTGGGGCTAAAACAGACTTAGTTTTTTATAAGCTTTTATAGTCTCATGTGAAATACAGAAGCAACAGCTGGGATTTTTAACATACATCCCACTCACAGCACAAGCCTTCCACCCATCTGTAGAACAGCTATAATCACATTCATTAGCTTTTGTAAGATTAAATTTATATTTATGTAACTCTTTGATATTCCTAGTTACAAATTTAGAGTAAGGTAACAGGTTTGAATTGCTCAATCCTCTCTCACAGGTATCTTTCCATCTTATTTTGATATTCTCCCTCTATTCTGATGAGGATTTGGAATTAAAAAGGATTATGAGTTCCAGCACCTGCTCATCAGATACACTCTCGATTTTCAGCTGATATTACAAATCTGTCACAAATCTATCTTTCAGCTCATTAAGCTGAAAATATTTCCAATTTTACTTTAAAAGAGCAGATGTTTAAGACTCAGGACTTTCCAAGCCCCATCTGGCATTAGCCCAACAGTAAATTCTTTTTCTACAACTGTGAAAGCATCATGTTCCTGGAAGAAGTTAGAGGACAATGGATGTCTGTGGAAGCAAGCCTGGGATGGAAAGACGTAAAAATCTGTAACCAAATCATATATATTTGCAAACTCGAAGTAAGTATAACCACCACTTAGAGTCCCACAAAAACACCCTTTAGGTTATAGCTGCTAGTAGGATTTGCAGTCATATTTTATACTAATCTATGTGTTTTAGAAAACATTTGGCCTTATTTTCAGGTTGTCACTAAATACATGAACATGAGAGCAGTTGCATTAGGTCAGATCAAAGTTCCATAGCTGTCTCCCACGGCCCAGGGAAAGCAGATGTCCAGAAAACAATGTCAGACAAGGCAAGCAGATAGGATATTTCCCCCCCAGAGCCTCTAGCTGCTTGCAATTCAGGGCTTTTCTGAACCACACATCGTGTCTATCTGTTTAGTAATCCTCAATGGACTTAACAGTTTTTTTCCCCCGTTTTCCCTTTCATTAACTTGTGCAGTCCCTTTCAACCATATAAAATATTTCCTTCTACATCAGAGGCTGCAAAAAGCCAACTACTGTCCCACACTACCAAGTGGGACCCTCTATTACTTTGATAGTAGAGACAAGCTTCAAATTACTCTAAGAAAGCAATTATGTCTGTTTCTATATCAAAGGCCATAAAATAATTACTTCTTTGCATAATTTACTGATGTTAACAGGAAGTGTGCAAATAGATTTAGAGTGGGTTTTCATCCTTAGAATAGATGTGTTATTTTGATTAGTAGGCCTCTGTCATCTGTGTGAAATACTGTATGCATGGAAGCATTACCATAATAGCAATTGATCATCTCAGTGAAGTGTACATATTATATGAAGTAACGAAAGTGGCATGTCTTTAAACTTTGTCCATCAATTATGCCCCATCCCTGTGGACTGAAATTCATACCAATGTACAAAAAGTATAACAACAGTACTATATGACCCAGCTGGGAATGGTGACAGGGCAGCACATCTGCTGGTGATGTGGGAAGGATGGCAAGGATTAATGAATGCAGGCATCTCATGTGGACAAATAATAAATAAGTATGAGAGAAAAAGAGCTAAATTAATCTTCTTGTGTTGGTGCTTATAAAAAAAGGGAGCTTGAGGAAGTTCTGAATACAGGAGTATTATGTGGGAGGAGCTAGCAGATTGCAGTGTCCATAGGACTGCTTTGAGAAGAAAATGAAAAGAGGAGTAGTAGTAAATCCTGACCTTCAGGGAGGCCTGATAAAATTGTCTGGCACAAGATGCAAAATGGACAAAAGGGACTCTGTTTCTCATAATGTGTAATTTAACTTTGGAACTCATTGTCACTGCACTTACACATTAAAAATGCAAAATTTTTAATCTGTTATAAGGTAATTAATACGGTGATGAAAGAAAACTCACCAAAGCTATTAAGCAGAAATACAGTGACACAACCTCAAACTCAGGAAGTCTCTAAACCATAGATACATGAAAGTTGGGAGTATGTACTGCAAGAATAATAACTCTAAAGTGGCACCATTTCCAAAGTATCTGTAGTGACCACGACTAAAGACAAGACTGAGTGCTAGGTGGTTCTTCTTAGGTGGTTTGACCCATCTCAGCTGGTCTTGTGTACCAGGTCCTCCAGTTAGTGGAAGATATGCCCAGACTTGCAAAAACGGTGCTACCAGGTACTTTGTTATAAAGCAAGAAAAGCTTTTTATACTTTTAAGTGCAAGAAAAACCATTGCAAGTAAGAATCTTCACACAATTAATAATAGAAGATGTACATTTTCACTCTGGTGAGCTTTCAGAGTGTCATCACCACTTTTAAAAATAAAGAATATACTGTATTTATAGAAAGAGAAAGACAATTAAGAGGGAGATTATTTCTCTTTGTACAGTAGTTAAAAATTGCTGTACAAATATTATTTGTGGTCTTCACTCATACTGTGCTGGGAAGATACAGCTGTTTCAACAAAGCAGATAAGTATGTAGTGAAATAGAAAACAGACTTGCTGGGGAAAAAGGTAAAAATATATAGTATGCAAACTGTATGCTCCAAGGAGATAAATTTCTTTCTTCATTCTGCACTCTGTTTCACTCAATGGCTTTTTCCAGTATCTGCAGGAAAAGATTACTGTTTTGTGCAATTAGTATGTGTTCCAGTATGCAAGATGCACAAATATTTGGCTGTTGTATGTGAATACAGTAGAGGAGAATTAATTCTGTTAATACAGATGCGCAGAATATTGAAATGTTTCTACTGAGACTTTGAAGGCAGAATTCAATTGGTGACAGCTTTTTTTCACATGTAGTCTATGAAAGAAAACACTGATTTAATTTTAACTCCTAAAAAGCAAAGATAATTCAATTAAACTTTAAACTGACTTTTTGCTCAGCAGCAATGAAGAAGTATAGGACAGCAAATCTGTAGTTTCCTGGATTCCCCTTCTCACTTTTCTTGAATGTGAAGGATATCTTCCTTTATCCTGTCACCAGGGATCTCCCTGACTGTAAAAGCTGCCAAAGATGTCAGAAAGTCACTCTGTCACAATGGCAACCATCTCCCTCAGCACCTTGGGTGTGTCCGACCAGCCTCACAGACTTGTGTTCTGTTCAGCTGGCTCAAGTGACCTATATCTCAAGCTTTATTTTCTGCAGGAACTTTGCTACAAGCCAGTTGGAGCTGGAAGGTCCAAGAGAAAACCTTGGCAGTGAAGACTGAGACACAGAAGGTACTGAGCAGTTCAGTGTTTCTGTATCCTTTGTCACTAGGACAAAGCAGCCTCGTTTTCCTCTTGTTCCAGTGAGTTTGTGTGAGTCTTCCTTGCTGCCTTCCACGATCCTCACCAGTTTTGACCCCAGTGGATATTAAGCATGCCTGGTTCTGGCCCTGCATGCCCAGGATATATTTCTGTGCTTCTTCTGGGTAGCCTGTCCCCATGTTTGCTCCCTGTATGTTCCTGTTGTGCTGGAGCCCACTCAGGAGTTCCTCATCTCCCTTACCAGACACCCTTGGCTTCCTGCCTGTCAGGATACTCCGTTCTGCTCTGAAGATATTGTCCTTAAAGATCAATCAGACTTCCTGGGCCCTTTGCCCTTCAGCGTACCCTCCTGAGGGATCTTGTCTGCCAGTTCCCTGACTGAATCCTGGTTTTAGATACAAGGTCTGTGTCCTTCCATCACAGTGCTGTATCCCTCTGCTTCCAGAAATGCTGAGCTGTGCGGCCCTACACAGATTGCTAACTCCTGTTTGTTTCCCACACTGTGGGCATGTGTGTACTGGCAGTTCAAAATGAAATCAAACCCTAAATTTCAAAGCCCTGCTCATTAGGCTAGTAATCCTATTAGAGAAAATGGTCTTGCCCCACTTTGCCAGATGGGTCCCAAATAATATATTCTCTAGTTTCAAGGTCAATAAATAAAAGCAGAAAAATTGCTTTTCTTTCTCCTCTAAACTTGAGCTTCAATTTCTCCATTTCAACCTCAACCTGTCCATTTTATTCTTGATCCTTGCATCTAGGCTCTATATTAAAAAAACCTATGTGTTTGCCCTCTCTTTTTCAGCAGCTCTGAAGTATATTGGTCAAACAGTCAGCAGTACATGTTTGTTTTAGATTTGTTCACCTTGCTATGTAGTCTACAATTTCCATAGCCTGTCTCAACCTGTTTAATTCTTCCCAATCCTTTTTCCTTTTCAAACACAATATGGATCCAAATAAATGGTTATTTCATCTTAAATGTTATACTTCACTGTTCAAAATGTATCTCACTATTGAAGATGGTCCTTTCATTTTCTGCTTGAGGGAAATATATTTATATAGTATTAATACCATACTAGTGCAGTGTTTTTTATTTTAAAATTACTTAGGTTGCATATTTAGATATGGGTGAGGAGAAAATTCTCCTTTAAAATAACCATAACATTTTTGTTTATTGTTAGAATCTGCCATTTACCATGAGGTTATCACTTTTTCCATCCTCCTGGGCATACATCATGGTACAAGTAAATTGCTGCAGCACATCGATTCTAAACTGCTGAATTACTGGTGTCTATCACAGTATTCAAATAGGTTTGAAGAAAAACATCTTTCCAGTTGCTGAGGGCTCTAAAGTAAAAGTAGATTAATAATTTATGTTTCAAACTTGCTTCCAGCACAGTCAGCGGCAAACCTCTCATTGCTTACAGACAGCAGTGTCCTGCTTCCTACACAGACTTCGGGGAGATTCTGGTGTGGACACAGCTGAATGAATTAAAAGGTCCCATCAATATAACAATCCATGTGTGACAGCATTGTGAAGAAAGCACTCCTTTATTCACTGGGTGACAGTAACCAGACTTGTTCAGTTGAGAACATTTAAAAAGAATGCAATTGGACAGAACTTCCGTCATTATGACCAAGGCTAAATTTAAGCAGAAGGACCAGAAAATATAGGTCACTGATTAATTCACTGAGATTCTGCATTCTTGCTCTGTGATAATCACTTAATGACAAGTTACAGCAAATACTTCAATGTGATAATTAATTCTGGTTACACATTATTAAGGTCAGAGGAGCTAAGAGATTCACTAATGATTTCTGTTTTAGAACATGAGACATTTCAATCAAGCATATATAAAATAGTAAATGTAAGGGAATTTAACAGTATTTACTGGCTTAGTACACGATTAAACACTGGCTACTGCTCAGCATGTAGAGGCATTAAATGCTGCCATTCTGTCAGAGGGGAGATCCAATACCTTTTTTGAAATAAGCACTTTCAAAACTTTTATTACATTTAGTTATAACTTAACAAAAAAGCTTGAACATAGTTAATATAGCGACTGATAGAAAAATAATCTTGATCTCCCCTATATGGGAATAGTCTACACACAGAGAGAGGAAAAAGTCTTGTCTCTCTAGACATGAGAAACAAAGCAGGGATACATGAAGGTTCCCAATTCCCTTACTTAGAAAAGCTCTCTTCTCAGCTCCTCACACCCTCCTTGTTTGGCATCGGGGTGGATGGGACTGTATTGTTAAGGTTACCTGAGGTACCTACTACACAAGGAGCCTCCAGGGAAACCTGTATTCAGAGATCCAAACCACTGGGGAACTAACAGGTCTTTATACATTATTAAACATCTTTTTCACCCCCAGGATTTACAGCAAACCTATCTGCTTCTTTCTGGCTCTTGCTCTTCCTCTTTAAAACACGCAGACATCACAGAGGGTTTTCATAGATTCAGGAGAAACAAAGACATGATTTCTTGAGTATCCCTTTTCTACAGATTTAGACACTCAGTGAGTAGAAGGGAAACCTACATCTTCTTTGTACTTTATTCAGTTCTTCCTTTGCACTGTTACTGGAGTTACTGGCAATTTTTCTAAGGCAAAAGCTTGAGCAACAACCCTGAAAAACAACCCTTTATTATGAATGTATTGGTACTACTTCTCCAATAGGTTGTCTACCTAATTAATCATAACATAGAGTGAAACCTAGCATTAGTCCCATCTACATCTGTCATACTTAACTCTAAATGACAATATGAAATGTTTATTAGTCTCATTGAACTGCTTATCCATCTCACTGACAACACTTTCAAACCATATACGCTTATTTATCACCCTGGTGCCAATGAGCTGAGCTCTCTCAATTTGAAGATATTGGTGGGTGGTGAAAACACTCCTGCCTCAACATTCCCTCTTTCCTTCCGGTCTAGAATGAAGTTCAGAAACTTCATTCACTAATGATGGATGGAACAATGAGTTTCCAAAGAATATCCCTGGTTTTGACTACTTGCAACTCACCCCAGCATGGCTGTTACAGGGAGGAGGAATCGAAATCTGGATATCCTTTCTTTCCTTTATTTTAGGTTTGTTTCTGGATGGGATAATGCCTTGTGTAGTCCTTCTGTCTGTTTTTCTAAAAAACTTTGCAATGTGTTGTCTGATTTCAAACAAGTTTAAGGTAAGAAGAAAATGCTCAGACATTAAAAGTTTCTGTGAGTTTTGTGAAAACTGGATAGCCCCTGCATTAGAAGGGCACATGGGTTAGTACCTCCACATTGGAAAATCATGTAGTGCCAGGCTCAGCACCATTCTGTTCTTTCTGGCACACACCAGTGAGGCAAAAATCTGGCTGATGATGCAGAAACAGCTGCAGCATAAATTGCTTCTTGAGGAGACAGGAGTCAAGAAGGTGCTGAGAGCTGGGGTACTCCCAGGGAGATGGTGGGTATTGGAGAGGGTGATGCAGAAGGAGAAATGAGAAGGCAAGCTAGAATATTGGAAAGGTCAGGAAATATAATACTAAAGGGCAGAAAGTCCTAAAGAAGGTGGGCTGCACTAGGTCTACTGCTTACAAAAAGCTCTGGTAAAATCAAGATACTTGTGTGAATATACACGTTCCTTAATCTCATCCTCATTCATTGTCTGAACTGCTGGGCTATGTTCTGGTATTTGCAGGTTAGAGAGACCAAACAGCTTTAGTCCTATTGGCTAATCCAAAAAGTGCTTTAATCACTTAGGCAGTATAATTCAGATAACTAAGGGCAGATTAGACAGTTCAAATTACAGGGCATTAAAAAAGAACATTTTTTGTTACTGGCTGGCAGAAAAACAATTTATTAAAATTCTGCTTATCTAAAGTTTGGCTTTCAAAACTTTATATTAGCCAGAAGTTTTTGAATCCTATAGTCTTACTCTTCTCCATTTGCAGTCTGGGTGGGTTTGTATTATTAATAAGTTAAACAAATTGCCTGGTGTACAGTCTGCTCTGATGCTTAATCAGAAGATAAGCTCAGACTCGTATGCCATCAATCAACTTTTAAAGGCAATAGAGAAAAATATCACTTAAGGAGCTATTTGGAAGTTTCAGACTTTGCAGGTATTTTAGAAAGATCTGTGTTTGTTGCTGAATCCCACATAAACCTCATGCTTTGCCACCTTCCTCCCCTCTGACGTCTGGTAACAAGATTTCATATACAATGACTTATGCATGACCTGTTTTTAACAATCATAAAAGATGTTAACGTGACCCCTTTTTTTGTGGCCCATTTTTGAAGGTTTGAAAGAGGGCAATGTGAATGGTGAAACTGCTACAGAATCTTACATCTTACCACTTTGCATGCAACAGACTACTTTTTGCTTCTGTAGCAGTTTCACCATTCACATTGCCCTCTTTGCCATTGTTCTGAATTAAGTTACCCATCCGGCTTACTCACGGAGATGACCATTAGGCAGTTAACAGAAGAGGAGAATTAAATAACTGCTTCTGACTCCAGAATAACTAAAACCAAGTAGGACATGGAGTGGATCCTCAACGGGAAATGATATACATAGATTTCAGCTTTTTTTTGTTGTTTTGATTTTAGTTCACAGATAAGATTGGAAGAAGAAAAAAATAATTTGTTGTATGATTAAATTTTTTCTTTTTATATAGATGTATGAATGCTATAGCACTATTGACTGTGTTTGAATTTGAAAGTTTCTGTTTGTAACTTTATATAGAAGGTATGGTTTCATATCCATTAAAGGATGTTTTAAAAATAGATCTGAACATAGCATTTTAGGTATATTGCCTCCATAATGTGTATTTTTCTTCTCAGCAGGAGTGGTTAACATAAATAATAAAAACCATTTCCAAATGGCTATTTAAAAACTTGTTAGTGGAAACTCAGCTATACTACTCTTTGAAAAGGGTTCTGTGGTCTTAGTTTACAGTGACCAGTCCAATGAACATTTAGAAAGGAAATGTTCATGCAGGAAGCCTTAATGGTGCCTTCAAGAGTGGCTGCAATGAGCTGTAAGAGGACAAAAGCTTTTCTCCTCAGCTCTGCTCTGACTGCAGCTCGCTGTGGATGTGAAACAAAGCCCTGACTTTGACTTTGCCCAGTCACTCTTATGTCCACTGACACCTCTAATGTACTTGTGCTAAAGGATCACTCATCTCCATGCCTGTACTCGGGAAGGACACATGGACTGAGGCAAGGCTGCTATCTCTGCTTGCAGGAAATGGACAGAAGGTTATTGGGATTCTTCTTCCTTCAGCTTGTTGCCACTCACCATATCATCGTAAATATTTATTATCAGAGGCAATTGCTGTCTCAGTTAATAAACCTCAATCTCTGCCATTCTCATTTAATGATTCATAAAATACTGTAATTTCCTACGAGTGCATTATGCTACCTTTTGCTGCTGAAAAATTGATTTCAAAAGAGAAAGACTGAGAAAAGGAGACATCAACTAAAGTCTCATTAGGGAAGTGAAGGCATCTTGGACATCCGGGCAGAAAGCTGCATTTGTGTCCCAACAACCACATGAGCCTTGTAACTTATTATTAAGTGAAAAAAGGAACTGCGAAGTTCCCCAGTGAGGATGGATGCTAGAGACAGCATCTTACCTGACTTTAAAAGAATTTACTTTTTCTCAATTCTTCCTGTCTCTGAGGAAGTGACATTTTTGCATTGCTTCAGCTGTGCCATAGTTCCCAAAAAATAAAAAGGTGGATGTTTAACATATCGAAGCAAGTTTCTTATATTACCATGCAAGACCTCCAGAACATGGAGAGTAGGTATGTGCTAAGATTTATTACATTTTATCTCAGTAACAGAAATCCAATCTGTGTTGATTAGGGGTAAAAAACATATTTTGTTTTCTCTTCAAGGGCATTGAAGACTATAATAGGCAAAAGACCATTTCTTGCTCCGTATCAGTTACGATGTTCTGGATTCACTCCATCTTTTAAGTCCTGGAGTAATCAGAACTAATCAAACTCATGATTATGAGTCAATACAAAAATAATAAATGTAGTCTAAAATTATGATACTTTAACATGTACTTCACTACTTAATTTTATGATCCCAGTACCTAACTCAGTCTTATCCCAGCACTGGCAGAGTCAGCAATTTCAAACATCACCATTCAGGTCAGGACCAAGCACTGGTCTGAGCAGGGACTCTCATGTATTCACAGGACACCAGAGACCAAGCTCTCAAACAAAATTTCATACAATTACACAACAGTTAAACCACAACTTGCAATTCTTGCACTAACATTTTTTGCTGTATGGCTATTTTGGCATTCTCCTATATGAGATCCAGTCTTCAGATTATTTTCATGCCCAGAATGAATCCACAGCCTCTGCCATTTGGAAGCGTTTCCTCAGTAAATGCAAAATGACTTTTGCCCTTTGTGATGCATATCCTTTTATGACAGAATTATATGTGGGATTGTAAGAGCCCTGATATTTTGCAAATCAGTCATGATTTAAATTCATTAAAAATAATTTTACCTCTTTCCACATCTAATTGCTTTGTTCATTTATGGAGATTGATTTTTCTCTTAAAACTGTCAGTTTCCAAACATAAAAGCTATCCAGGGTATGTGTACATAGGGAAAGCTTGGCTGTATCTAATAGGATCCTGCAGGTACCAGGGCTGTGCTGTGTTCAAGGCAAGCATTTCTTTCACACTCTGACAGCAAGTAACACCTAAGTTCATTTTCCAGCTGTCACTTCCCTGGTAACATGAAAAGGATTGTGGATAAATTATAAGACTAACCAGTAAATGCTTTACTCTGTCAAGTGCTTTTGCTATTTCTTTCTTGAAAGCCCACTTTTTTTTTTTTTTGCTCCACACAATGGTGTTAGTGCTCAAAATTCCTTATCTCTGTTGTTACATGTTTCACGTGGGCATTACTGCACACACTGCTGGAAAAGGCTCCTGGAGCTGGTTGGAGGCTGATTTTCAGAGATTAGGACACACAAGTGGTCTCTGCAAGCCTGTTTGCTATCAACACCCCTCCAACCTCTCACTTGCTAATGGTGAGAATCTTAATAGAAGTTTCTCATTGAGTTTAAATAAAAAATGTCAGCAAAGCGCAGCATTAAACCAATAAACTATATACATCAGAGAGGGGTAAAAAAACCACTTCCTGGACATTAAGACACCATTTCCTTGAGAATCTTGCATAATTTCAGAAATCGTTTAAGAATGTTTCTTCATATATTATGTAGCTCTTACTTTTTTTTCTTCTTCTTCTTTCTCTGCATTACATTCAACTATGTTTAATAGCATTACAAGCAGCTGGACTTATAATGTCAGACTGCAGAGTCAGGAGCTCTCTGACTGATCTGGAATTACAACAGATGTCACAGGCACATCAGTCAAGTAATATGTTTTGGACAAAGATACATAATAAAAGTACACAAGAAAAATTGGCATTCTGTAGAAAAACACTGAAGTAACAGAAACTTAAAAGCCAAGTTTTGGGGTTTTCAAAAATTTTTTGAGCCCCAGGACTTGGTCAATAATTCCATCAATCATATGCTATGCCTTTAAAATCCAAAACTCAGAGAAAGGGCACATCCATTTTGTGTTAAGTTTATTACTCAGGCTGAGCCATGCTCTCAAACTTCCTCTTCTGAATTTCAATCTGAAAAGTAAACATCCAAATGAAAAAGTGACTAACAATCTACACAGAAATAAAACATCTCTGTTAACAGAGGGCACCCTCAGTGAGGGTTCCCTAAGACACTACCCAATGTTTCATTTAAAGGTCATCCCCTGGACTTAATGAATTATCTATGTCATAATCCATAACAGAATTGACCCAAAACATGTCAAAAATAACAAATAAGCTGAGGTTATGAAAGGAGAAGCAGTATTAAACTAAAAATTTTAATATTTTTGTGTATATCCTGGAAACAGAAATCACTTTTCTTTAGAAGTGTGATTCATTCTGGTAGAGAAACACATGGATGAATTTCAGACATGAATCAACAGTAAAATAAGGAAGAATTAGTAATCCTAAAAGACAGCTTGGTTATCAACTCAAAAATCTACTCATGGAGGCCTTGTAACACATGGGGCAAGGGGATAAGCTGTCAGCTCTGATGCCATTTGGGCCATCGTCGTCAGGCGGAGTTGAGAGTTCCTCATCAGAACATGCCTTTTGAACATCACAGTCTCATAAATGTCAAACTAATGAAACCATTGAAGTCAGTGAGTGATGCAGGGAGCCAGCCTCCACTGCAGAAATGAACATTAACCAGTAAACACCATCAAGGAATCATCTGGTGTTTTCTTCAAAATATCCCCTTCCACTCCATGCATTCTTTTTTTTATGAGTTTTTTTTTCTCTGTAGCCACTTTCTTTTTCTCCTACAGTTGTAAGAAAAACTTCTAGCTGCCTTAGCACAAATGAGCTGGGGTTCTTGGTAAGTGAATCATCTAGAGCAAGAAATTTACTTCTTTATCTGAGCATTAATAGAATACAGACTCAAACCTAACTAAAACCAAACACCAAAATACAACCACCTCCGGAACACAAGTAATTAATTTTGATCTGAATAATCTCTTATATCTAAGAAATGATACAAGTTGTTTTATCTTAGTCATTCATGTTCTGATGGAATAATCATGAAAACCTTATTTCAAGAGATTAAAAAGTACAGGATTACTTCTGCACTGTTGGAAACATGAAGAAAGGTTTACTTCACTGTTATCTGCAGCTTTTTTTATTAGACACCTATAGTTATTCATAAAATCAGAAAAAAACAAAGCAACTTAGGTAACCAAATTTTTTGGTTTATGACTTTTTTTAGAATTTGTTTAAAATAAAATTTTCATGGTAAAGGTATGCAGTGTGATTCCTGCAACGGCATTCCTTATAGGCTCCTAAAAAGCTAGGAGAAAGTGTAAAAGCTGAAGTATAAAAATCACATAGTAGAGAAAACACACTAACAAATGAGCTAAATGATAAACTTTCCTACTTGGAGGGCAAGGGTAAATATTTGTTCTTAAATTATTAAACCATTATATCAAGCTGAAAATTTATTCCTTATGACTTCATATCTTTTGAAGGTGGCTAAAAACCTATTAACAGTAAT
Organism: Machaerirhynchus nigripectus; assembly: GCA_013397975.1. Lineage (NCBI taxonomy): Eukaryota > Metazoa > Chordata > Aves > Passeriformes > Dicruridae > Machaerirhynchus > Machaerirhynchus nigripectus. The sequence continues at coordinate 368,968 of VZRQ01006157.1, read as the reverse complement.
GAAGCACAAGTTAAATGATTGATTTTGTCAATCACTGGGAATGTTCCAGACCTTGTGTTATGTAACATGGATTTTGGGTCATCCGTAAGCTTCATTAATCATATATAACCCATTCATTCATGAGGAAAAATGATGAATTACTGTCTGTGGAAGCCCTAACATTAGCCTCACTAATTCCGTGGAAGTGCAGGATATATTGTAAGCTTTTTTTTCACTATAAATATGTTGGAGACTATAATCTGTAATACTGAATGACACTTTAATCCATGTAAGCAGATATTTACTTCCCATGGAGCCACACCGATTTTAGTGGCTGATGCCTGCCTGTGTCTAATTACAATATAGTTTTCCTACTGTTCCTATGATGATAAAATTCTGTATACATAAGAAAAAGAGATTAGGGACTCCATCTCACCCAACCTGAGCCGGCTAAAATTGGACCAATAAACAAACCACAAAAAGTGAAGGGAAGGTACTTTGGATTATTATATATATAGGCAAGTAAACTGCTATAGAAGTCACGTTATTTACAATTGATTGAATGCAATCTTAAAAAGTATTAGTTCAGGCTCCAACTAATAGTTTCTTTTGGGAAACTATTCCAGAATTTTTCTTCAGTCATGGCTAGAGACTGCACATCAACGCCGCAACTATTTCTACACCAACAGTGTCTAGTATTGTAAAACTCTCCCCTCTCTTCTTGAATTTACCCACGATATATTTATAACAGCAATTATAACCCCCCACATTTTATTATGCAAAACAAACAGAACTCTAAATCTTTTAATCTGTTCTCATGAAATGGGATTTTTTTCCCTTGATTATTCTCAGGGTAATCTTAAACATTGGTGACAAGAAACTTTTGTAAGTTCCAGAGGAGGTCTCACAAGAGGCAAATGCATCTCCGTTTGTTCCATAAAGTACTACAGGTGACAAGTCATTTGCTGCTTGTCTCTTGTCTTACAAAAAATAGGTACTTGAAAATAATTATGCTGGTGATATCCTGAAACAAACACCTTGCAGTGCTGAGTTGTCTTGTCATCCTTGTACTTTATGTCTTTCTGCTTCACCGCTTTTAAATTTTTTCTTGTTGCCTTTTTTTCTACTTAAGGTTGTTGCACTTTTGTTAAAGAATTTTTTGGTGTGTTTTGCACAATGATTAACACAAAACGGTTATGGCTACTCAGCCCTAGAGTGATAGTTATGGTAATAATAACAGCAATCTGAACATATGCATGTTCATCCTCTCAAGATGTGCTGGAACAGGATCAGCTGTTTTTTCTCTTCATCTAATGGCACCGTGGAGTTATCACCAGCAATAGCTGTGAGTCATTACAATTACATGCTCTCTGTGGTACTTAATACACACTTTAAAGGACACTTCATTTTCCATAGTCCCTAGATAACTAATCTACTCCAGTCTATGCATGCAAAAGTACCTGCATTCTGAAACACAAGTACTTCTTTTTTTACTGAATTAAAAATCAACGTGATTTCACTGGCGTGTGCTGTAGGGTCATTTCTTACTGCGAACAGACCCAGCCTCACTGCAAGGACTGCAAAAGAGGTTTCTCTTTGCTTTTCTGAAATATACACACGTGCTGAGACCATTTGTTTCCCCATGTAAATAAAAGGGAGCCCTGTATCCAGACCTACACATGCAAGTATTAGCTTTATCTTATCACCACAACCATTTTCAGATTGATGGTTGAAAGGCATTGCCTCCAGTGATAGCTCATGCAGTAGAATGCACGCTGTATTGCCAACTGACATTTAACAGCACCTAATGTGCATTCAGCCACTACTGGAAAATTTTTATGTAACAATTTCAAGATTTTGCTTTAATGTACCGATCGCAGAAGAGATAGGCAGTGTTCTGAACAGTAATCTCCACAGCAGTTACATTCACTTCGGAGAGAAAACGTCGACATCTGCTTACATTTCCTGAGCAGAAGAAACGATTGTAGCTAAGATAACAGCGGAACCTACAAGCTGTGTGTGTGTAACTGTGTGCTTGTGTGTTTGTGAGAGTGTGTAAGAGTGTATGTGTGTGAGTGTAAAAGAATAACTGGCTGTTCACCACTTATTTTTCTGAACGTGAGGTACTCTAAACAAAAATAGTCTTGCACACTGCAACTGCTTGAGTGCACATCATTGCTTCTCAGTTTAGTCTTGTTTTCAATACTAAATCTGATTTCCTTCCTCTCCCCCACCCACCCATTGACATTCCTTTCTACTTCAGTTCTGGAATGTGTGGTCTGTGGCCAGCTGACAACTCTTTTTTTTAAAAATAAATTAGAGGATATTTAAACAAGACATTTTAAAGATCTGTGGGTCATGAGCAGGGAGAGCTGCTGGAATGAGCAGAAAGTAGCTTGAATGTTTGAGTGATTTCTCTTTCCCACCCTGCTTCTCCCACCTGTGTCTTTGTTACAAAACTGACTGTTACTGACATTTCCAAGGGCTTTAACAACTTCTGTAGTGCCACCAATGACTGCCAGGATATACCTGCACATCCTACGAGTCACACAGCTCCAATAATTTGTTTAAGTCTAGTCTACATTTTTTTTTTTGGATAATTTACATCTGCATCTTCAAGTTTTGTTCTTCTACTGCTTAACCAAAGCAAAACCAAACTAATTTATAAGTAGGCTTTATTTCTTGGGAAGTTGTGGGTTTCGTCACTGAGAAGCAGGAGAGACCAGCTGTACTGTACCACAGAAGGAAAGTGGTGGCTCCAGGCAGACACTATCGACAAGGGAGTTAGGATTTTCATTGGACTATTATGCAAACGCTGGATCAAAATTAAATAACGTATTGCCATTTTTGCAGTATAGGACAAGTTGTAGTTTGTACAACAAATTTTTCAACCAATTACTAAGGATAGAATAAAGTATCACTGCCTGCTTCTGAAACCACTTGATACACTTTAAAAGAAGTTTGGGTCAGCTGGCAGACAACATATAAAACAGTAGTTTTCAGAATACTAAAGGAGAGTGGGTTAAGTAGTTGCTAACTCGACAGGTGGTTAACACTGGATAGGTAGAAGTAAAAGTCTGTGAATCTTCTACACCAAGAGAGCAATGTGTTTATAAAGAAAACAAACCACCAAACAAAATAAATCCACGCCCCTGCTCCATCTACCAGCCTCAATCTTACAACTCATGTAGAAAGACCCACTGACAAATGTCCATCTGGCCTACTTCAGCTCTTCTGGAAACTTTTCTACCTGGATGCCAGAAAAAATCCTTAGCTTTGCAAAATTGTTACCAGAAGCCTTGATCCTGCATCTGCTGAGATCAATGAGAACTTTATATGCAAACTGAAAGAAGGATTAGCATTAAAATAATGAAGTATGTAATAGAATTAACTATTTTATATGATTTTCCTAGTAGATTGCTAAGTCCTTATTAGGAACTTGATCTCTAAGAAAACTAAGTAATAGATACAGAAGGCTCTGTGGCAAGGTTTCCTAGCAAGCCAGGGATATATTTCAAGTCCTGCTGAGGTGCTTTAATACATTTATCTGTAAAACACCTGAATGCGTATCCCTCAAAGTAATTTCTGCAAAGAATTAACAAAGCAAAGCAATTTTATTTTTCATCCTTCATTTATTTAACAACTCCCTTAACCTATTTTGAGAAGGATTTAGTGTAGAAGTTCACACATCTAAATTGACCAGTTTTTCCTTGGTGAAGTATTTTAATCATAATATCCTAAATATATGATACTATCAATAATGTAATATATATTAATAATATAATATTGCTTCTCTGAAGGTAGTGAATTTACAGAGTGTTATAATTCCTATTTTATGATGTTTTATGTGTTAGTGTTAATAGTTTGGCCTGGAAAATGGACAGCGGTGTGGTACAATTGCATATACATCCTCTGAATGATATGGAAAACAAGGGGACAAGTTGGAGAAGACAGCTTAGTCTGACCATTTTGGATTTCCCAGTGATTTTGCAATTGCATGAACTCCAGTCCTAAATTTCTTTTGGAATAAAATTTATTTTCTTACACTAACAGTTAACTACTTTCAGCTGGTACCACAAAGATTTCTCTTTTTATATCCTGCAAAATTCAAGGAAGCCTAGTGCTAGTAGATATAATAGTGAAGGGTAATGTGAACTGGAATTACAATGGCTAGATTTTGATCTTGCTGGTTTTCAAATAATCTTGGTTTGAGTTTCTTTAAAAGGTTAGTCTATTAAAAGAAAAAAAGAAGGTGGAAAATTTGATCCTCCAAAATAACTTTTCAATGTAATCTAATCTAAAAAGATGATCTCTGTGTAGCCAGTGGGCTTATGAAGCTACTTATCAGTAGAGTAAAACAAGGGCAAGTTGTCTAATGTTGTTTGCATTAGTAAATAAATGGGATGGGGACAGCAGGAATCTGTCTTATCCTACCTGTCACAGTACTGATGAAGTCTCTGGATATTATTATGGGAGACAATGTGTCACTGTTACAGTGCATTTGTGATTTATATGTTTAAATATTCACTAATCCTATTTTATTATAAATACCCCATGTATTATAAATATTTTCTTTCTTCAGACCAATTTAGGTACTCAGAAATTTGGTGAGAAGAAGCAAATGAGTAAAAAGATAGGCAAAGAACAAGCTTTTCTTACTGATTTACTTCCAGACTTTAAGCCCTTGTTGTGAGAGGAATGACAAGGAGCATTTATTTTAAATCCCATTGAGGGCAATGTGAGCATTAACTTCCATTTGCTTCTCTGGATTTCACAGTGTAGATTTTCTTTCTTCCCCTCTCTAAAAGAAATTTCTGGTAACCAGCAGAACACCAGACTGCCTTGGGACATTACACAGATAGGAACTTCACAAAGTTGCTGCCTGAATCTTAAATGTGCTAGGGCTGTTTGGGCCTCTCTGGGTTGTTCCTGGGTAATCCTAGGAAGAAATTCTTACGAACAGGAGCATCAGATGTCTCCAACTTGCACAACCAGCCTGCAGAATTTTGATAATGGACAGCAAAGCCTCCACTATGCAGTTGTAAGCATGTGTTTGGTAAACACACGTTGTACACAAGGCTACTATTTTAAAATAACATAAAACCAAATTTTATTAAAATCATTTGAGTTAAGGTAAAACCTGATTGCTCATGTTATCTAGATTAAAGGGAAAAAGCCTTTATTTTTCTATGGACCCTGTCTTTAAATGATCACAGAAAACATAAAAGGGAGAAGAAAGGCTTAATCACCACTCTTGATGGTTTTAGCCTCGCTTTTGTAACTACTTCAGGAACACTGAGGAAAAATATGCGAGTTTTAAAACTTATTCCCATTTTATTTCACTTGCTTTTGAGTGCAAGATCAATTTTAAATTTTACTCTTTAATCCATTCTTAAGTGGTGTGGGGAAATACACCTATGACCTTCTGCAGAAGTGTATTTAATTCTGAAAGTCTCTTGGTAGACATAAAGAAAACTCTTAGATATGCTGGATGTTGTGTTTCATGTCGGGAAATAGGCTGAAACAACCCAGGAGGGTAACCTGGTGCTGTTTTATGCTCCGCATTTCTGTGCAGCTCTGCTGAAGCACAGGGTGCCCAACACAGACCTTTGCCAGCACAGACCCTGCCTTTCAACCTCACAGACTCTGAAGACATTTCTCAGGCTATTGGTATATCAGCAAAATCACCACTTGATTTTCAGTACTTCAGTAAGAACGACCATTATACAAGAGGAGAAACAATACACTGAAGTTGTCCCCTTTAAAAGTGGTTGTTTTTGGGGGTTTTTTTTAGAATGAAAATAAACCCAAGAAAATTGGCTTCAAAACACATTCCTAAACCATTCTCTGAAATATACAAGTACTTAGGCTGAGGGGGAAATGGACATTAGATGAAGAGATTATTAAAAAATGTATGATTATTTAAGGTCAACTGGTATTGTAGCAGAACTTAGCCATACAACCATCAAAAGTTTTATCAGCTATGGCAATATTTGAACTTATTCATGATCAGTACTCACAGCCAACCATTAGTTTACTTAGGTATCCAATAATTATAAATGTCAAACAAAACTGTTTTCTATCTAGCATGGCCTGATAAGGAAGTACTGTTTACTTACTCCACTCAAAGAAGTTTGGATCACTTGGCTTATTTTAGATCATACTTTACTGTACCAGACTGAAAGCCTGGACGGGAGAATCAACCCATTGGGTGAAATTTGGTCCCAATACTGCTTTGCAGACCTGTTTGAAATGTGAAAGGTTAGACCCTTACAGAGAACAAACTGAAGAATGCACAAAAGCTGTAACACTGTGATTCAATCTCAGTCCAGCACTTCCAGCTGAGATGAGCTTATCTGACACCCTTGCAGTGGCGGTGTACTTGTTTCTGAAATTGAGACTACAAGAAAGCTGCTCTCTTGAAAGACATGTTTCTGTATAATTACTTTTTCAAATGTTCTATGAAGCTTCCAGATCAGGCCTCAGCTAAGCAATGTTTTCTTAATTTATTTTTTGCTGGCACCTGACTTCCTTCAAATGATAATACTAATTTTTTTGTGGGGGTGAGGAGGGATTTTTTTATTATTTGTGTTGCGTGTTGTGGTATTTTGAGGGGAGAGTTTGTGGTTTGTTGTTGTTTTTGTGGGGTGTGAGTTGTATTTATTTATTTGTTTGTGTTGTTTAAGAATACTGCATGTTCACACAACTCATCCTAAGACTTGTCTTTCCATGTGCATGGATGGAATTCACCTACATCCATGAGCACTGATACTGTGGTAACCTTTGGAATGACACAATGAAATGGTTTCTGAAAACCATCTGATACCCTGTGCACAGCCTATGCTGAAAAAACAACCAAGTGGGTGACCCTCCTAATGAGCCTTAATATAGCTCTGCATCTTCAGAAGAAGATAGCTAGGAGGTTTTTTCCTGCAGTAGAAGAAAACATTGACTACTGCTATTATTTTGTTTTACTTAAAGTGGAGTGAAGAATTAGATCAATTTGGCAGCCATGCTAAGGATTTTCTGTGTGTTGTGGTAACAAATTAAAAACTTCAGCTGTAAAATATCATTAAAATTGGGATTAATCAGGATTAACACACATTGGGGGGTGGGGAATGCATTATTAAGTCTCCTTGTCAGCTTCACAGATGTCAGGGCTTTGTTTCACATGAAAATAAACACCTAATGGATTCCTTTAAGTTTCAATAAATACATTATTATTGATCCAATATAGACATCCTTTTTACAAAAACAATGTCGAAAATAAGTTTATATTTACCAAAGCAGTACATCCTTGGGTTATTTTGGGTTTGTTTTTAATTTGCTTGTCCCCTGACCCTCTTGCTTATTTCCTCCGGCAATAGCTATTCCTAGACTTTAAATGTGCTCTGAATACAGAGGAATTCTGCTGTTAACTGTGATTTCAGAAGTGTAAATCTATGATAATAAATAGCCTAAAGTCAAGAAAGACTATATGTTAAGCTTTTTTTCTCACGGCCAGTAGTAACAGCAGTTTGATATAATATATACAAACTAGAGGGGTATTTTTTGATAAATACTCTTTTTTGCTTTTCCTGTTTCCTAGTGACACAGTTGGAAGCAGGAAACTCTTTCTGAGTTTTGAGCTGCAGTAGTCCAAAGGATATCCTTGTCTCTCTCCACCTCTATAAATAAAGTGGGAGAACTTTTACCCTGTCTCTAAAAATCAGTATGTGTAGCTTTTATGTTGTTTACAAGGAGAGTCAGAGCTGTTCATAACTAATTGATTTATTTGCAGCTAATGAGAATTGAAGTATTAAACATCCAGTGTTGTTTTCTGAGGCTTCTGACAAATATTAGGTCCCTCCCCAAACACGCAAACAGAGTCTGAGCATCTAATTATTTACTTCAGTTGCATAATTCCAACTTCAATGGAAATATCACAAGAATATCAGTTTTTGGTTTAAAAGAGAAATATTATTTTATAGTTGAACAATTTTTGAGCCTCTTTCTTTCCTCTTCCACTTGGTAAATTTTCCAGAATATATCATATTTAAGGTAACTCAACATTTGTCTTGTTCAGTAAAGCCCAATGCAGTATCTTTACAAGAGTCTAGTTCTAATTTTAGTTTAAGCTTCCAGGGATTTTTTTGGTGTAGGCTTTTTTTTTTGGTCCCCCGAGGTTTACTTCTACACCATCTGCTGGATCTCTCAACCCAGTTTGCTACAAGATTGCACCAGTTAGTGGAAATGTGTGGCTTCAAGGAGGAGCAGTATCAGCTTCTGTGTAGCTGCTTGAATATCAGGTTCCTGATTCCAACAGGTAAATGTTGGAATGGTCAGAACAGGAATCATAAGAATGAGAAGAAAATGTAAAACTGACTGCAAGACCTCAAGAAGTTTAATCCAATTACTTTATCATCTTTAGGTTAAAGATATTTTTTTCCAGTTGATAACAAATATGTCTGCAGCTATGAGCTAAGAAAAGTCTCATAGAGACAAGAAGCAGATTATATAGAAATGGCAGTAAGTAACCTTTGAACTGATTTTAGTGAAGACTGCAGTGGATTTCCATTACCAAAAATCCATATAAAATTTGGATATCTGTTTTTCTGAATGGCTATCTATATTTTATTTCTATTTTGGACACAAGTCAAGAAACTCTTAGAGTTTCTTTTATGCAGAAGACCAAGCTGTCAGGACATCATTGAAGTCCCAGATTACTAATAAGTGATTACTTATTATTATGATTATTGATTTTGGCAAGATTCAGTGGGTGAAAGCCTGGCTATGCAAGTTCAGTGGAAATACTGTCACTAATTTAAATTACGCCATAACTTAGAAATATTTTATTTGCCTAGGTGATTTAAATACTTGGTAGTAATTCTGGGTTACGAATTGGGATTGTAAATTATGATGTTATAGTCAGGAGATAAAAGCAGAGCTTTACTCCTCTGCAAACAGGGAATCAGGAGGCTGCACTGAACCTTGCTGGTTCACCAGCTGCACATGATGCAGAACATCCATTCAGTGCATTTGAGACAGGGAGTGTGAACAGTAGCATCAGCAGATGAAGGTGCCTGAGTTTTGCAGTTTCTCTGGAAATCGAAAGCTTTTCTGTTACCTCAACATAGCAGCAGTTCCCAAGCACAATGGAACTGAGGTTACCACTGGAAATCTCTGCAGTCAAATTTTCCATCACTCTTCTGCTGAGGTGTGACTGTAACTTTTCAGTCAGCATGGACAGGTCTCTGGGTCCATCGGCACAGCGGCTGTGGCTGGAGAGAACAAGGCTCACACTGGTAATTCAGCCGAACAGCAGGAGGTGCAATGGCACCTGCTGAGATGGGCTGGAGGGGGACACCTCTGAACCACAGATCTCTCATTTAGGCCACAGACTTGGAGTTTCCCACCTGCAGGGAAGGTTGACTTCACTTCTGTCATCGAGATACAGCTGAGGATGGTTAGAAGAGAGACCAGAAATTCTACTTGCAGCCTCTTGAATGAGGGGATCTAACACAGCAGAAAAGGAACAAAGAAATAAATTAATATATTCACAAGGAATTGGTGTTCACACACCAGTAATCATCCAAACCAAACAAAAACCAGAAAGAAAGAACATGTAATCACTCTGTTTTTAACTGTTCCCTCCCTGTTTTCTACCTGCTTTCCAGACACACTGGGAACAGTGCAAAAACTTCCATTCACTACTTCTTTGGACACCTCCACTGCCCCGCACAGACACATACACTCACTAACCATTATTTTTTATCAAGGCTTGAGAATATATTTATGGCCTCTTTGTCTGGGAAGAATGAGAGTAATCTTTACAGAGAAGATGCATTTTAGTAGCTTCTTTTTATTAGGACTGTACTGCTTCACCATCTGACAGCCCATCCCTAAGTATCCTAGCTGGATGTCTGTTTTTCCTTCACCTGGTATTTTTCACCATGGAGATGTTTTACCTCATCATGACAATGAAAGGCAGGAGAAGGAAGAGCTGGGAACCCTCACAGGAATGGAAGATGAGGGTTACCTACACCCTTTGCCCTTTTAAAATTTTTTTTTCCTTTCCCCCAAAGATGAGACAGTTCTTTGGTGTCCTCTGTTTTTGGCTTCTGAGCAGGCCGTGTTATGCGATGCTGTTCCTATCCCGCTTGGCAAAAACTGCACCCAGCTCTGCTTGGGGTCCCTCGGGCCAGGCAGACCTACTAAGAATGGATTTGCCTAAGGAGATTTCTTTTCAAACAAAGACAAATGGAATAAAGGAAAACTGTGACACACAGTATGACTTATCCCTTTTCAAATTAGGAAAGTGAATCAGCCGAATCAGTTCTTGAATCAGTTTCTCTCAAACACTGGTCATTGCTATTGACTGAGAAAGTAGAAGAACACTCCAGAAAAGGAGGTATAATAAAATAAGCTTACTTCTTCTGCTACATACACCTAGAACTGTAGGTAATACTGCAGGAGGGTTAGAAGCACCTTTAAATAATTGTGTTTCTATCCTTTTTCCCCAGCATCTCGCCTAAGAGATTTAGGGTGGGCAATGCTATTTAAGTGACGGACTTCATGCAGTAAAATCCACGGTGCCAAGAAGATTCCCTGAACACGGCTTTGTATCCTAAAACCAGAAAAGACTGATCTGTGTAATGGAGCAAAAAAGCCAGCTGATCTGAAAGACTGGAAAAAGTTGTGGTTTAACTTTTCTCTGGTATTTTGCACCCCTTTGCACCAGGTCTGTAATCGAATGCTTAAACCTGTGCAAAAAAACCCCAAACCAAAACAAACATACCCACAAATGGCAAAAAGCAAACAAACCCAAAAAGCTTAAAGGTGTTAAAGCAATTAATTTTCGATGCAGAAGGCTTTTCATATGCCTGTGGAAACAAAACCCCACCTTTCACTGAACAGTCCAGCTATTTGTTTACATGGGAAATGAAGATGGCCTCTCGCATTGAGGCTGTGTTGCTGGGAAAAAAGAGCTAAGTTTGGCTGAGCTAAAGGCAGAAGAGCGATTCAGTACTCATTTCTGCACCCTCAGCTGAAGGCAGAGCCTGGGAATGGGGAGATTTATCTTAAAGAGGGCTGGGAGATCTCATTTGCTTTGTTTCCAGACTGTTGAATATAAAACTATGCTGATAATATGTATACAACTTCCTTCTAGTCCTCTTTCTTGTTGCAGCAGAAGCAGCTATATCCCAACCAAAAACAATGTTTCATCCTGTCAGACTTGGGTGGAAAGGGGAGGGGAGGATAAAACATGAAAACAATTAAAATGTTTATTTTTAATAGTGTCTGGCAGTAGTCAGAGGTTTTAAAACTATAAATAAACAAAGGTCATAGTTAATCATGAGAAACATATGCCATACACATGTTTTTGAAAATGTAGATAAAGAAAATAGATAATGAATTGTATTATGTAGACGGCTCTTCACCAGAGTCTCATCAAAACTGCCACTGCAACATAGAATCAGAAGAATGTAAAACTGAGGTGTCTGTGTCCTGTTCCTTGAGTTACCTCTGTTCTGATGGATTTAATGTCATCTTCCCCCTTTTTTTCTGATTTGGGGACAGGACTTGCTGTGCCTGGAGAAGATGTATACCCAGTGGGGCCAGGTCTTTGCACAAACCTGTAGCTGCTTTTAAAACAAGTGCAGGATCTAAAAATCCACTTGTGTGTGGACAGTGGGAAACTATGTTCAGTGACTAACAAATGCTGAAGCTCTGGCAAAGAAGAAAACCCTAGGTTTCTGGTATTTGGTAGAAGATGAGGGCAACTTGAGTACCAGCCCAGACCAGGTGGCTGATCCAACCATGGTGTGTGGTCAGCAGCCCTGCTCTGTTGCAGGAATGAGTGAAGGAATACGGCTCCAATTATCAGAGCTATTTATGTGCACTTGCTTTTGGCAGTCCTGCTTTGGAATGCTGCTTGTAAAAGGTTTCATACTTTTCTATTAAGGTTCTTAAAGGGCCATTATGCATTCACAAAAATCCATACCCATCTGGTAAGGAATGTCTCCCAGCTGAATTAACACCGCATACAGACCCATTGCTGCCATTCTGGAGCGTGATTCAGTATTCCAACTGTGCTTCCATATTAAGGTTAGGAAAGAGTCGGAAAACACTACATATTACAAGAAAAGCATAAAAAATAATAGTATTAAGAAGATTTTTTAAAAAATTGTTTTCACAATAGCCTTTTTGGACACCGGCATTTCTGAGTTTTAGGGAAGCAGATACATTCTCTGCTTTCAGGCCTGATACCCTAGGATTCAGAGTAGGTGGGGCCCTTTAAAAGCACTAATATTTTCTTGAATCATTCCTGCTACGCTTAACAGCAATTAAGATTTGCAAATACATATGCTTTTTATTTTGCATTCCTGTAATTGTACTTCTTTTAAATGTTTTCTTCATTGACATTTGCTGTTATTGCTGTATATGGTATTGTAGTTACACAGCACTTCAATTTAACACTGAAGGTATTTCTTTCCAAAAGTACCAAGACAGATGTCACAAAGGGGCATAATGTCCTAAAATGCACAATGGCCACTAAGAATGCATAGGAACTATAAAAGGGAAGTCCAGAATTACTGGCAAATCTAAAGACATTGGAAACAGAGGGCAGAAGGCATCTACCTGACAGAAGAGAAGGTCAGTTTCTAAAATGCTTTTAAGTCAGAGTAAGATACAAGCTCTCCAAAGGAAATTTAAGGAAACAATATATAATAGTGAATGACACAATTTCAAGTGGTTTGAAGTGGGAAATGAAATTAAAGTGGGAATAAGGGGACAGAAAATAATAGACACAACTATCTGCTTGTAAGACAACAGGGACAGAAATTTGTTTTTACAGAAGGAATTTAGGAAAAAGATGGAAGTGTGTTAGAATTTAGATGAACTGCAGGATTATTGATATTAGCAGAATGTTGCACAGCTGCTAGTGATAACTGGATTTGTTGGCTCTTCATGTTAGTATTTCTACCAATGGACTTTCTATCTTGGCCACAAAATATGACTTCACTTAAATCCTCTACAAAATTAGTTCAAGCCACAGTACAGTTTATTTTTTAAATCGCTCTTCATGTATGAATAAAAGCTCTCATTTAGTATTTGTAATTTTTTCCCCTGTGTTTTCAATTGGCCATTTAAATACAAGTTAGTAAGTAATTAGAATCACTAGCTATTCATGGAACCTTCTCTATCAGGCTACTGTTGGCATTACGATTGGATTCCAATTAAGTGAGTGATAGGGACGAAATGTAGCAGGCAATGCAACACTTGTCTATCTTAAGCATCTATTGTATAATGAGATTCTGATTTTAATAATTGTCTTTCAGATTATAAATCGTTATTTTCCTTTTTTTGCTACAAGGGAATAAACTCACAAGCAATGAAATACGGCTTAGGTTAATATGTCCTTTTAAATCAGTGCATGAATGAGAGCACATAACCCATCAGCTTGCTGGAAATCCTTGCCATTAAGTTGATTAATAAGGGAAATAATAAAGCAATAACTACTTTTATTTTGCACCATTCATATATTGTCACAGGATGATAGAGTCATGCAGAAAAATACATTGATAAACTGGTTTTACCTTGTTGGAGCATCAGTAAGATTGCTGGGGGGCTGGAGCACCTGACTTATAAAGGAGAGAGCAGGGTTTGTTCTGCCTGGAGAAGAGGAGGCAAAGGGAGAATCTTAACGCTGTCTTCACTTATGTCACAGGTAGCTGAAGAGCAGATGGCAAAGATAAACTTTTTTTCAGAAGGATGCAGCAAAAGAAGAAGAGGGAATAGATACAATCTGCAGCAAGGGAAATTATTTTGCAAACAAAGGAAAAAACAGTTTTTTTCTGTACATTCCAGCAAGGATGGCCAAACTAAATGGAAATCCTCTTCAGTGCAGTGATTCAAAGTACCACTGGACAAGCCATGGCCAACCAAATGTACTTTTGAAGCTGTTTTAATTTGGGACTTGGACCAGGTGATGTGCAGAGCTTCCGTCAGACAGAAATCATCCTGACACTATCTGACCACATTACAACCCTAAACGCCATTAATGACTACTATAAAATGTGTTTCAAGTCCATTACTGAAGTTACAGAATCATACAATCATAGAAAGGTTAGGCTTGGAAGGGACCTTAAAGATCATTTAGTTCCAACCCCTCTGTCATGGGCACAAGTACATGTTGCTTTCACTGTTTATATCTTGCCATCTTCTGACTTTAGAGTATCCACTTACCATTTTGTCTCCTCTGTAATGATGAGAGTGACTAATCTGCCACCTCTAGAAGCACAAAGGAGGGTATTCAGAGATCTTCATAATTTATGAAGGTGTGGAAAAGACTCATTTTACCTTCTTAATGCAGGGAGATGACAGAGAGAAAAAATATTTTTCCATTACAGGAAAATAAAACTTGAAATATCTACCTGAAAAATAGTCCGTTTTCAGGGTGCTACATTTTTCCTTTTTCTCTCCTTCTTCTCTGATGCAAGGCATGCCAGTAAATCAGTCAGAATTCCCATGTGCCTCAGCAATGAAAAACACTGAGAAGCACTGGCATGTGTACATCAACATCCAAAAATATGTCCTCCCAGTGTATCTTGGTACCACGTGTGTGAGAAAAAGGGTGGCTCTCCTGAGAGCCCTGCATTCCTGCAGGAATAGATGCCTGGCTCTGTGGGACAGAAGGCAGCTGCCATCCTCTCTGCACTTTCTGCTCTGACTTCTGCAGGACAGCATTTCAATTTTCAGTGCAGTTTTGCAGTCTGAACCTTGCCCTGGTGAGATCGCAGAAGGTACAAAGTTAAAAAAAAAGCTGCTTCTCCTTTAGCTGACCATGCAAAAGTGTTGTTATTCTGCTACTGCACAAGTAAATAAAACAGCATGAAGAGGTGAAGGTTAGAACGTGAAAATATACGTGCCATTAACAGTACTCCTGAACAATTTCAGTATGTTCTCTGAAGCAGCTGACGAACTCTTGGCAACAGCTGGAGTTGTATTTGGTGGTCATCAGAAATTTACACTGACATATACTCCCTTGCAGGTATGATCTTTCTGGGGAAGGGGACTTTGTATTATTTGGCTTTAACTCTGAGGTATTCATTGGAGGAAAACTAGGCTTGGTATTGAGAAATATCAAGCACTTGAGTTTTTTCCCTTCAAATACCATTTATTTCCCCGTTGATATTTTTGTGATAATTATTCCACTCACCACTGATAGCTTATTATTATTTGTTTATGATTTCAGAGCAATATTGTCAGCTTCAATCAGAATTTAACACTGGTCTCTGGTACAGAGCAAATAAAGCCACATTTTTAATAAGAGGTCTCTAACTTCAAGGACCTCCTTATTTCAATGAGTAGTTCAGTGCAACTTCTTGGAAACGTGTTGTGCTCTGAGGACTGAAGTGTTCAAACACATTTTGATTTCAGATACTATACATAAATGTGAATATGGTGAAGAAATGTAAGCAGAAGGGAAGCAATGCAATGATATTTGAAGGTTTCTTACATTATAATTTCTTAACATAAAACCAGTACAGAGGTGGTTTTGATTGTGCTGATGCAGAAGAGCAGAAATGGAAATACTGTTTTGTCAGCTCTTTCTAACACAGCATTGTTCCCCCACTTTATGATTCCCTGCTCTAATTACTCCAGTCCTGAATGACTTAGTTTTCACATTTCCTTAAAAGATTGCTCTGTCTGTTAAATAACTTCAGGATGGTTTTGCTGAGAGTCTGTTTCTGCACTCAGTTTGATCCAGTTATCCTAGTGATTGGTATCAAATCTGAACAACTTTGCTTTTGTTGTTTTATCCACTGTGTTTTGACATCACCAGGGCCTTACATGAGACTATTTATGGACCAGGATTATCCCACCTCTAATACTGATGTATTATTAGTTCATTATGTGTGAAGCTAAAAATTCTTGCGTCCTTTCTACATAAAGGTTGTATTGCATATTTTTATCCATTCTGCTTTCTTTCCTCAAACACCTTTAAAATAATATCTTTTTATAGGATTCCAAGTGTCCCAGGGGAAACCTGCTCTGGATTGTTTTTCTCCCAGTTACTTTATCTATCTTTTTTTCTAGATCAAATAATTTCTAGGCTTGCTTTTTTTAATCATTGTGTTACAAAGGCTTACAGACATTTGTGCTATGCTGATGTGATGAGCAGCATGAGATACAGTCATGATGGAATAAAAGTGTTGGGATACTGAGGTGATGGAGGAAATGGAGTAAATGATGCATTGCTTTACTACTATCAATAAAGAGTCAATGTTCAAGGAATTAGAGGGCTGATAGAATGCCAAATTCTGGATAAGAAATGAAACAAAAGCCACGACCAAAACCTGTTTGTGGTTATTGAAGTTACCATGGCTTTGTTCCAACACTAAAATGCAATTTTGAAACCCTGACAAAATTAGAATTCAGTTATTTACATTCTGCCTCCCCATATTTCCTTTTATTGTATAACACATTCTTGTTACTTAATTGCTGTGTAATGTCCTGTGATGCTAAGCAGGTGCTGCTGCTGTTTTGTGCTTGGGAACATGATCTAAATGAAATGTAAACCTGTAGTTCAGCGAATCACCTGTATCTCTAACCTTTGATTCCTTTTAATGTTGTTCATATTCATTCAGGCTAATATAATTTTAGGGTTATATTCCTAAATTAATTTACATTCCCTTTTAACACTTACACATTTAGCCACAGGATAAAATTTGTCTCAAGTACTGTTTTAAGGTCGTGGTGTGTGGATACATGGTCAGACCTACTAAAAAAGCTTCAGGACTTTCGATGCTTGGAAATAAAAATATAAAGAAAATAGGCATATTTAGTAATTTTCTTACTTCCTTGATCTAAGAAAATGTATCCCTCAGTTCTATGATTTAATCGAAATGCTAAAGCCAGAATTTAACTGTAAATGAATGCTAAAATTAGAAAATCTTTCATGTTCAAATGAATCTCTGGTCTTGTTTCTGTCAGCCAGGAACTTCATCTAACAGAACTTGGCATTTTAGGGCTCCTCAAGCATTTCTTAAGATCCCGTGTTTGGCTTTGTGTGAAAAAGTAGACCAGCACACACCATATTCTGATTTCTGACCAAACCAAGAGAGAAAACTTTAAGGAGAGATATCCTAAAGTGTGTCCTTTCACTATATGTGTACAATAACTTTGGGCTGGATTTAGATTTAAGAGAAATTGAAGGGTCTTAGTTCAAACGAATCAGAAAAACTTCTCTCAGTTCTATTTAACAGCACAGACACCTAAATTCTCCATGTATCTTTGACTTCACAACAAACTCGTAATTCTCTCTTTGCACACAACCAACCCCCAGCTAAGGAGTTCATGGCCTATCCCATGCTATCTCTTGGGTAAGTGCCCAAAGGTACCCAAGCTGTAGGCACTCAGTGTGGCTAAAACCGGAACTTTGGAACCCAAACACAGTGCAGTGTTGGCTGCTTTTTAAATCAAAGTGCTACAACGTTTTTTCTTCCCTTCTTACAGGGGACTCTGGGATGGTAATGCCTTCCTAAGACATGGGAAATTTAGTTGTTTGTATAGCATGAGTGGGTGGAAGTTGTATCTTTCACAGTCTGTGAAAATGACTAGCTACTGCCAGCACGAAACGTTCTGCTGTGCTGGCTGGTGACAACTGAAGCAGCACTGAGCTCTGTAGGTGCTCAGGTCCTTTTTTCAATTGTCCAGGCAATTGTTCAGCCTGTGATATCTCAGGACAGGAACCATCACCTGTGCTTTTAAATCATCGTAAAATTTCGACTTCCTTGATACTTGTAGATATCAATGAAGAAAAGGGAAGATGGCTGAATGCTTTGTCTTAATTTGTAATGAAGCAAGAAAAAAGATAATAAAACAAGATTAGAAAGTGGAGGGGAGTTTCCTTTTATTTTTTGCCTCTAATGTTTTGAATAATTTCTTTTCTACCTTTACTCTAGAATTTGATAGATGGCTTCAATGTGACTGTAAACCCCCTTATTCCCTAATGAAACAGTATTTAAAAAAACTTTCAGTATCAGTGAGGTAGGAAAAAATGTTGAAATTCTGCTGGCATATGTTTAAGGGCTGAGTTTGACTGAAAAATTCCATTTCTTCTCAGCAAGGTTAACAGTGATTGAAATCTGTGCTACCATCTCAATGAACGCGTATTCCTCACTTGCACTTTCAAAAACAGTGTGGATAAGACAGAATTTTTCAGAGCTAAAAGAGCATTTTCAAAATTAAATACATTGGGTTTCTTTATGATAAATAACATCATGCAACCATAGCAATGTTGAGTGGTCTCATGAAATACAATCCATTTTGCTGCCTGCCAGTAAGCCTTACACAACTTTGCTTTTAAAAATAAAAGAGCAGAGGTTGTAATATTTATTATTCTTTAAATCAACAACTGTGCACAAAAAGATTGTTCCTGAAAAAGTTCCTATTAGCCTTGAATTTCACAAGGGCACTACCCCTTCTATCACTTATTAATACTATAGTGCCTAAAGGCTCCAGTTCAGTATTAGAACACAGTGATAACAGGCACTGTAAATGTGCAAGACAAATCTTCCCTAAAGGGCTATAATACAATATTATTTTATAAAACCCAAGTAATTTCTTAAAATAGCTTTATAGCTATGGCAGACTATTACTAACTTTGGCCTAGATCCTGCAATGAAAATACGTGTTGAGAGTCTATACTGAGTAGGCAAAGGCGAGAAACCTGCTCTTTTAATAAAAGGCCATTAAAAATGGAAGTTGCTGTTACAATGTGGAATTTTTTTGTTCACTTCCAGCAAAAAAAAAAAACAACAACCCAACAGGGTAGCTTGCAGCTGATGCTGAAAATCTACCCTAGAAGTTACTAGTCAGGTCACAAAATATTACTGAGAGCGCTCCAAAGCCACCAAGTGCCATAAATGACAGAGAAATACAAGTAGAAAACAAATGTGCTCGTTGACCTGGATGATGAAGTGTCTTTGACTATTGAGCAAACCTTTGCTTTAGGTCATGTCCACAGCATTATCTGAGGTGTCTGAAGTCAGCTAACTGCATGGACCCTTCCCGGTGGCAGTGGCTGGACCGTCCTGTCTTGGTCTACACTGACCCTTGCCCATGTCCTGAAGCTCCTTTCCCATAGCCATAGGTGCAAACAGCACTTAGCACACAGGTTTCTCATGTGCGGCAGCCAAGGTAGCTATTTTCAAAACTAGATTCCCAACCCACACAATTTTTCCAGCTCGCAATTTTCTGCCCTGTGCCTGGCTGGTCGCGGCTCTTTGGTCTGCGGCGCGTCCTTGGCGCATCTGTCCGGTTTCCCCCAAGGCGCGGACCCCCCGGCGGGCTGGCAGTGCCGCAGGGCACCGAGCGCAGGTAGCGGCGCTCCGGGGCTGCGGCTGCCGGGCCCCGGGGGGGCGCGCCCGGTGAGCGGCGGGCG